>CM051391.1:5081290-5095216 GCA_028015245.1 Cardamine occulta | reverse complement strand
AGAAGGTAACAATGTGACCCATGTATATTTTGATTTTTCATCTATGAATGTCACAAAGTATTTTAGGTTATCTCTAGATAGGCAAGGTGAGGTCCAAACATCAGAGTGAACTAAATCAAAACAATTCTCATATATTGATAAGGAGTTTTGAAAAACACTTCTACAATGTTTTCCCAAAATACAAGACTCACACTTAGAGTTATCAAATATTACATTGGGCATAATTAATTTTAAAGCTCTAGAATGAGGATGGCCTAATCTAGCATGCCAAAAATCATTTGAACTACTAGCTACATGACAGGAATTAATAAACGGCAAACTAGCAGAGTTGGAGCATCTAGAATGGTTCTTGAGATCTTCTAGAGTATACAACTCTCCCTTAGTGTTCCCTTGCCTAAAAACTTCACCAGTTTTAATATCCTCGAAAATGAAAGCTGTTAGGTCCAAATATAGCATAAGCATTGAGATCGGTGGTAGCTCTTTTTACCAAGACCAAATTATTGCTAAATGTAGGCATGTAAAAAGCACTAGATTCATTTCCAAAGAGGTTTAAATTTCCCACGCCCTTTAATTGGCACTCTAACTCCATTAGCAACTTCAACATGACCAGATGTGTTTTGAATATTATTTAGCAGATCAGAATCTTTAATCATATGGTGAGACGCTCCTGAATCTACTAAAAGAGTTTTTGAATAGTTAGAGGCTAGAAAGGTGATACCAGACTCCTTGCAAATTTGCATGGTCTTGATCATTGCCTCTAAGTCTGCTCTGCTCATGGTGATCATGCCATTGTTTTCTGAAGTAGAGGCTTGATTAGAATGGCCGTTTGGAGCACTTGGATTCATACCAAGTGCTGTAGTTGGTTGAGTGGCTGGAGCATAATTTGAAGCGTTTGCTTCATTTGCTTGTTGCCTTGCTCTGAAGTTGGCTCTGAGATGAGGATGAAGGATAAAGCACTCCTCCTTGGTGTGTCCTCTCCCTTGATTGAATTTGCCAATGTTCTTGCAATGTTCACATTGCTTTGTTGTTCCTTTCTTATTGGAACTGAATGGAGGTTTGTAAAACCCTTTGTTTGCCGTTGGTAACTCTCCTTTGCTGAAGAGATCTAAGGAGCCTTGCTCCTTTTGGATTTGAGAGCAGACATTCTCAAGGCTTGGTAGCTTCTCCTCCCTTAAAATGTACTTTATAAGGTAAGGTTAATTTTCGGATGGAGAGGTTGGAGAAGTCCAAATACTCGATCTTGCTCTTTTCTTTCCTCTATAATTTGGAGGTCTTGTGTGCTTGGCCTCTGCATATCCAATTCAGCAAGTAATGATCTATATTTACCAAAGTATTTGGTAAAATCTTGATCTTCTTGAGTGAGGTTGTTGAGATCTTTCTTCACTTCGAATACTCTTGAAAGATTGGTGATGTCTCCATACACCTTCTTTAGAGTTTCCCAAAGTTCTTGAGCTGTCTCTAAAGATATGAGTAAGATTCAAATATTGAACTTCCAGGAGCTGTGGATTATGCTGAGCACCATTTGATCTTTTTTAGTCATTTTCCCGAGCTTCTTCATCTCCTTCTTGAAGCTCTTTTCCTTTTGCTGGTTCAACTTGATTCCACAAGCCGCGTCCGTACAAGTTGGATTTTGTCGATCGTGACCATAGGAGATAGTTCTCTCCTCTTAGGGTGACTCTAATTGCGGTTGGTTTTGTCTCCTCCATGATAAAAAAAAAAAATATGACTAACCGTTTGATACTACACTGTCTCAACTTCACTAACTCGTCTAGGATGAATTAATTTCAATCTCAGAGTTAGGAAAATGTTCTTTGAGAAATCTCCAGAAATAAACCACTCTAACTTCACACAGCTCGTCTAGGATGAATATATATCAATCTCAGAGCTTTTGGAGGAAGTTAAAAGGATGTATTTCCAGGAAAACCAAAGAAAGTTTTGGAGAAGACAGTGAACGGTACCAAAAAGGCAGAATTTGAATTTTCAAAAAATTCTTTTTCGATTTTGGAGCTCTGTAGAGCTTGTGAAGGCAAGTGAAGCTTTGAATATGAAGTAGGAGATGACGTAAATGCAAAGGAGACAAAGAGGAGGGCTGAATCTTGAAGAACCAGTTTCAAATTTTCAGGTAAGAATAATGTCAATTTTGAAAAAAAAAAGAGAAACAGATGAAGAGAATGAGGAAATCAAAAACTTGATCTTGTTTATGGATCAAAGCTCTGATACCATGTTAGAATGCAGAGTTTAAGTTTGTTAGAAACAAGAATAAGAGTAGCTGAATGAATAATAATAAGATTGAGAATAGAAAGATTTTATTATCTTTTATGAGATTTTATTATCTCAGTAGTTGTAAAGTGTTACAAAAGATTACATATTTATAGAACTCTTAAACGCAAAAATAACTAGGTGTATCTTGTAGTTCAGAGTCTAATCTATCCGTTGGGAATAGTAATATAGCCGTTGGAGTTCAAAATAGAGCTGTTGGAGACGAAAACAATTTGGGCGTCATTTCTGGGCTTCTCTTCTTGGGCCTCTCTTCTTTTATTCCTTGTTGGGTATTTGTTACTTGATTAATACTACAACACCCCTTTTCACCATTAGAAACTCTTATGACGATTCCTTGAACTAACAGAACTATGGCATAAGCTATGATGCTTGTTTCTTACTTTGATTTGCTTATACACCTTTCTTGAATATCCCAAAGCAGTTGTAAGAGATACACCTCCTTTGACTACGCTTCCACACTTTGATTCACTCTTATTTGCATAGTGAAGGTTCATAACTCCGTTTTTAGGTTAATCAGCTTGGAAATGGCCAAAGCCTTATGAATGAAACCATTGATTCTTCATATTTACATCAATAGGTGTTGTTTAAGCCTCCATATGTGTCTTCTTGCTACAACACCCCTTTTCACCATTAGAAACTCCTATGAGGATTCCTTGAACTAACAGAACTATGAGATAAGCTATGATGCTTGTTTCTTACATTGATTTGCTTCTACACCATTCTTGAACATCTGAAAGCTGTTGTAAGAGATCACCTCCTTTGACTACACTTCAACACTTCGATTCACTTTTATTTGCAACCTTAATGTTCATAACTCCGTTTTTAGGTGAATCAGCTTAAAAATGGCCAAATCCTTGTGAATGAAACCATTGATTCTTCATATTTACATCAATAGGTGTTGTTTAAGCCTCCATATGTGTCTTCTTGCTACAACACCCCTTTTCACCATTAGAAACTCCTATGAGGATTCCTTGAACTAACAGAACTATGGGATAAGCTATGATGCTTGTTTCTTACTTTGATTTGCTTCTACACCTTTCTTGAACATCTCAAAGCAGTTGTAAGAGATTCACCTCCTTTGACTACGCTTCAACACTTCGATTCACTTTTATTTGCAAACTTAATGTTCATAACTGTGTTTTTAGGTGAATCAGCTTAAAAATGGCCAAATCCTTGTGAATGAAACCATTGATTCTTCATATTTACATCAATAGGTGTTGTTTTAGCCTCCATATGTGTCTTCTTGCTACAACACCCCTTATTAACCATTAGAAACTCCTATGAGGATTCCTTGAACTAACAGAACTATGGGATAAGCTATGATGCTTGTTTCTTACTTTGATTTGCTTCTACACCTTTCTTGAACATCTCAAAGCAGTTGTAAGAGATTCACCTCCTTTGAATACGCTTCAACACTTCGATTCACTTTTATTTGCAAACTTGATGTTTATAACTGCGTTTTTAGGTAAATCAACTTTAAAATGGCCAAATCCTTGTGAATGAAACCATTGATTCTTCATATTTACATCAATAGGTGTTGTTTAAGCCTCCATATGTGTCTTCTTGACACAACACCCCTTTTCACCATTAGAAACTCCTATGAGGATTCCTTGAACTAACAGAACTATGGGATAAGCTATGATGCTTGTTTCTTACTTTGATTTGCTTCTACACCTTTCTTGAATATCTCAAAGCAGTTGTAAGAGATACACCTCCTTTGACTACGCTTCCACACTTTGATTCACTCTTATTTGCATCGTGAAGGTTCATAACTCCGTTTTTAGGTTAATCAGCTTGGAAATGGCCAAAGCCTTATGAATGAAACCATTGATTCTTCATATTTACATCAATAGGTGTTGTTTAAGCCTCCATATGTGTCTTCTTGCTACAACACCCCTTTTCACCATTAGAAACTCCTATGAGGATTCCTTGAACTAACAGAACTATGAGATAAGCTATGATGCTTGTTTCTTACATTGATTTGCTTCTACACCATTCTTGAACATCTCAAAGCAGTTGTAAGAGATCACCTCCTTTGACTACACTTCAACACTTCGATTCACTTTTATTTGCAACCTTAATGTTCATAACTCCGTTTTTAGGTGAATCAGCTTAAAAATGGCCAAATCCTTGTGAATGAAACCATTGATTCTTCATATTTACATCAATAGGTGTTGTTTAAGCCTCCATATGTGTCTTCTTGCTACAACACCCCTTTTCACCATTAGAAACTCCTATGAGGATTCCTTGAACTAACAGAACTATGGTGTAAGCTATGATGCTTGTTTCTTACTTTGATTTGCTTATACACATTTTTTGAACATCTCAAAGCTGTTGTAAGAGATTCACCTCCTTTGACTACGCTTCAACGCTTCGATTCACTTTTATTTGCAAACTTAATGTTCATAACTTCGTTTTTAGGTGGATCAGCTTAAAAATAGCCAAATCCTTGTGAATGAAACCATTGATTCTTCATATTTACATCAATAGGTGTTGTTTAAGCCTCCATATGTGTCTTCTTGCTACAACACCCCTTTTCACCATTAGAAACTCCTATGTGGATTCCTTAAACTAACAGAACTATGGGATAAGTTATGATGCTTGTTTCTTACTTTGATTTGCTTCTACACCTTTCTTGAATATCTCAAAGCAGTTGTAAGAGATACACCTCTTTTGACTACGCTTCCACACTTTGATTCACTCTTATTTGCATCGTGAAGGTTCATAACTCCGTTTTTAGGTTAAAATGCTTGGAAATGGCCAAAGCCTTATGAATGAAACCATTGATTCTTCATATTTACATCAATAGGTGTTGTTTAAGCCTCCATATGTGTCTTCTTGCTACAACACCCCTTATTCACAATTAGAAACTCCTTTGAGGATTCCTTGAACTAACAGAACTATGGGATAAGCTATGATGCTTGTTTCTTACTTTGATTTGCTTCTACACCTTTCTTGAACATCTCAAAGCAGTTGTAAGAGATTCACCTCCTTTGACTACGCTTCAACACTTCGATTCACTTTTATTTGCAAACTTAATGTTCATAACTCCGTTTTTAGGTAAATCAGCTTAAAAATGGCCAAATCCTTGTGAATGAAACCATTGATTCTTCATATTTACATCAATACGTGTTGCTTAAGCCTCCATATGTGTTTCTTGCTACAACACCCCTTTTCACCATTAGAAACTCCTATGAGGATTCCTTGAACTAACAGAACTATGGGATAAGCTATGATGCTTGTTTCTTACATTGATTTGCTTCTACACCATTCTTGAACATCTCAAAGCAGTTGTAAGAGATCACCTCCTTTGACTACACTTCAACACTTCGATTAACTTTTATTTGCAACCTTAATGTTCATAACTCCTTTTTTAGGTGAATCAGCTTAAAAATGGCCAAATCTTTGTGAATGAAACCATTGATTCTTCATATTTACATCAATAGGTGTTGTTTAAGCCTCCATATGTGTCTTCTTGCTACAACACCCCTTATTCACCATTAGAAACTCCTATGAGGATTCCTTGAACTAACAGAACTATGGGATAAGCTATGATGCTTGTTTCTTACTTTGATTTGCTTCTACACCTTTCTTGAACATCTCAAAGCAGTTGTAAGAGATTCACCTCCTTTGACTACGCTTCAACACTTCGATTCACTTTTATTTGCAAACTTAATGTTCATAACTCCGTTTTTAGGTAAATAAGCTTAAAAATGGCCAAATCCTTGTGAATGAAACCATTGATTCTTCATATTTACATCAATAGGTGTTGTTTAAGCCTCCATATGTGTCTTCTTGCTACAATACCCCTTTTCACCATTAGAAACTCCTATGAGGATTCCTTGAACTAATAGAACTATGGGATAAGCTATGATGCTTGTTTCTTACTTTGATTTGCTTCTACACCTTTCTTGAATATCTCAAAGCACTTGTAGGAGATATCTCACTACGCCTTATTTGATCCTATTTGCATCGTGAAGGTTCATAACCTGCTTTTAGGTTAATCAGCTTGGAAATGGCCAAAGCCTTATGAATGAAACCATTGATTCTTCATATTTACATCAATAGGTGTTGTTTAAGCCTCCATATGTGTCTTCTTGCTACAACACCCCTTTTCACCATTAGAAACTCCTATGAGGATTCCTTGAACTAACAGAACTATGAGATAAGCTATGATGCTTGTTTCTTACATTGATTTGCTTCTACACCATTTTTGAACATCTCAAAGCAGTTGTAAGAGATCACCTCCTTTGACTACACTTCAACACTTCGATTCACTTTTATTTGCAACCTTAATGTTCATAACTCCGTTTTAGGTGAATCAGCTTAAAAATGGCCAAATCCTTGTGAATGAAACCATTGATTCTTCATATTTACATCAATAGGTGTTGTTTAAGCCTCCATATGTGTCTTCTTGCTACAACACCCCTTTTCACCATTAGAAACTCCTATGAGGATTCCTTGAACTAACAGAACTATGGTGTAAGCTATGATGCTTGTTTCTTACTTTGATTTGCTTATACACATTTTTTGAACATCTCAAAGCTGTTGTAAGAGATTCACCTCCTTTGACTACGCTTCAACGCTTCGATTCACTTTTATTTGCAAACTTAATGTTCATAACTCCGTTTTTAGGTGAATCAGCTTAAAAATGGCCAAATCCTTGTGAATGAAACCATTGATTCTTCATATTTACATCAATAGGTGTTGTTTAAGCCTCCATATGTGTCTTCTTGCTACAATACCCCTTTTCACCATTAGAAACTCCTATGAGGATTCCTTGAACTAATAGAACTATGGGATAAGCTATGATGCTTGTTTCTTACTTTGATTTGCTTCTACACCTTTCTTGAATATCTCAAAGCAGTTGTAAGAGATATACCTCCTTTGACTACGCTTCCACACTTTGATTCACCCTTATTTGCATCGTGAAGGTTCATAACTCCGTTTTTAGGTTAATCAGCTTGGAAATGGCCAAAGCCGTATGAATGAAACCATTGATTCTTCATATTTACATCAATAGGTGTTGTTTAAGCCTCCATATGTGTCTTCTTGCTACAACACCCCTTTTCACCATTAGAAACTCCTATGAGGATTCCTTGAACTAACAGAACTATGAGATAAGCTATGATGCTTGTTTCTTACATTGATTTGCTTCTACACCATTTTTGAACATCTCAAAGCAGTTGTAAGAGATCACCTCCTTTGACTACACTTCAACACTTCGATTCACTTTTATTTGCAACCTTAATGTTCATAACTCCGTTTTTAGGTGAATCAGCTTAAAAATGGCCAAATCCTTGTGAATGAAACCATTGATTCTTCATATTTACATCAATAGGTGTTGTTTAAGCCTCCATATGTGTCTTCTTGCTACAACACCCCTTTTCACCATTAGAAACTCCTATGAGGATTCCTTGAACTAACAGAACTATGGTGTAAGCTATGATGCTTGTTTCTTACTTTGATTTGCTTATACACATTTTTTGAACATCTCAAAGCTGTTGTAAGAGATTCACCTCCTTTGACTACGCTTCAACGCTTCGATTCACTTTTATTTGCAAACTTAATGTTCATAACTCCGTTTTTAGGTGGATCAGCTTAAAAATAGCCAAATCCTTGTGAATGAAACCATTGATTCTTCATATTTACATCAATAGGTGTTGTTTAAGCCTCCATATGTGTCTTCTTGCTACAACACCCCTTTTCACCATTAGAAACTCCTATGAGGATTCCTTGAACTAACAGAACTATGGGATAAGCTATGATGCTTGTTTCTTACTTTGATTTGCTTCTACACCTTTCTTGAATATCTCAAAGCAGTTGTAAGAGATACACCTCCTTTGACTACGCTTCCACACTTTGATTCACTCTTATTTGCATCGTGAAGGTTCATAACTCCGTTTTTAGGTTAAAATGCTTGGAAATGGCCAAAGCCTTATGAATGAAACCATTGATTCTTCATATTTACATCAATAGGTGTTGTTTAAGCCTCCATATGTGTCTTCTTGCTACAACACCCCTTATTCACAATTAGAAACTCCTTTCAGGATTCCTTGAACTAACAGAACTATGGGATAAGCTATGATGCTTGTTTCTTACTTTGATTTGCTTCTACACCTTTCTTGAACATCTCAAAGCAGTTGTAAGAGATTCACCTCCTTTGACTACGCTTCAACACTTCGATTCACTTTTATTTGCAAACTTAATGTTCATAACTCCGTTTTTAGGTAAATCAGCTTAAAAATGGCCAAATCCTTGTGAATGAAACCATTGATTCTTCATATTTACATCAATACGTGTTGCTTAAGCCTCCATATGTGTTTCTTGCTACAACACCCCTTTTCACCATTAGAAACTCCTATGAGGATTCCTTGAACTAACAGAACTATGGGATAAGCTATGATGCTTGTTTCTTACATTGATTTGCTTCTACACCATTCTTGAACATCTCAAAGCAGTTGTAAGAGATCACCTCCTTTGACTACACTTCAACACTTCGATTAACTTTTATTTGCAACCTTAATGTTCATAACTCCGTTTTTAGGTGAATCAGCTTAAAAATGGCCAAATCTTTGTGAATGAAACCATTGATTCTTCATATTTACATCAATAGGTGTTGTTTAAGCCTCCATATGTGTCTTCTTGCTACAACACCCCTTTTCACCATTAGAAACTCCTATGAGGATTCCTTGAACTACAGAACTATGGGATAAGCTATGATGCTTGTTTCTTACTTTGATTTGCTTCTACACCTTTCTTGAACATCTCAAAGCAGTTGTAAGAGATTCACCTCCTTTGACTACGCTTCAACGCTTCGATTCACTTTTATTTGCAAACTTATGTTCATAACTCCGTTTTTAGGTAAATCAGCTTAAAAATGGCCAAATCCTTGTGAATGAAACCATTGATTCTTCATATTTACATCAATAGGTGTTGTTTAAGCCTCCATATGTGTCTTCTTGCTACAATACCCCTTTTCACCATTAGAAACTCCTATGAGGATTCCTTGAACTAACAGAACTATGGGATAAGCTATGATGCTTGTTTCTTACTTTGATTTGCTTCTACACCTTTCTTGAATATCTCAAAGCAGTTGTAAGAGATACACCTCCTTTGACTACGCTTCCACACTTCGATTCACTCTTATTTGCATCGTGAAGGTTCATAACTCTGTTTTTAGGTGAATCAGCTTGGAAATGGCAAAAGCCTTATGAATGAAACCATTGATTCTTCATATTTACATCAATAGGTGTTGTTTAAGCCTCCATATGTGTCTTCTTGCTACAACACTCTTTTCACCATTAGAAACTCCTGTGAGGATTCCTTGAACTAACAGAACTATGAGATAAGCTATGATGCTTGTTTCTTACATTGATTTGCTTCTACACCATTTTTGAACATCTCAAAGCAGTTGTAAGAGATCACCTCCTTTGACTACACTTCAACACTTCGATTCACTTTTATTTGCAACCTTAAGGTTCATAACTCCGTTTTTAGGTGAATCAGCTTAAAAATGGCCAAATCCTTGTGAATGAAACCATTGATTCTTCATATTTACATCAATAGGTGTTGTTTAAGCCTCCATATGTGTCTTCTTGCTACAACACCCCTTTTCACCATTAGAAACTCCTATGAGGATTCCTTGAACTAACAGAACTATGGTGTAAGCTATGATGCTTGTTTCTTACTTTGATTTGCTTATACACATTTTTTGAACATCTCAAAGCTGTTGTAAGAGATTCACCTCCTTTGACTACGCTTCAACGCTTCGATTCACTTTTATTTGCAAACTTAATGTTCATAACTCCGTTTTTAGGTGGATCAGCTTAAAAATAGCCAAATCCTTGTGAATGAAACCATTGATTCTTCATATTTACATCAATAGGTGTTGTTTAAGCCTCCATATGTGTCTTCTTGCTACAACACCCCTTTTCACCATTAGAAACTCCTATGAGGATTCCTTGAACTAACAGAACTATGGGATAAGCTATGATGCTTGTTTCTTACTTTGATTTGCTTCTATACCTTTCTTGAATATCTCAAAGCAGTTGTAAGAGATACACCTCCTTTGACTACGCTTCCACACTTTGATTCACTCTTATTTGCATCGTGAAGGTTCATAACTCCGTTTTTAGGTTAAAATGCTTGGAAATGGCCAAAGCCTTATGAATGAAACCATTGATTCTTCATATTTACATCAATAGGTGTTGTTTAAGCCTCCATATGTGTCTTCTTGCTACAACACCCCTTATTCACAATTAGAAACTCCTTTGAGGATTCCTTGAACTAACAGAACTATGGGATAAGCTATGATGCTTGTTTCTTACTTTGATTTGCTTCTACACCTTTCTTGAACATCTCAAAGCAGTTGTAAGAGATTCACCTCCTTTGACTACGCTTCAACACTTCGATTCACTTTTATTTGCAAACTTAATGTTCATAACTCCGTTTTTAGGTAAATCAGCTTAAAAATGGCCAAATCCTTGTGAATGAAACCATTGATTCTTCATATTTACATCAATACGTGTTGCTTAAGCCTCCATATGTGTTTCTTGCTACAACACCCCTTTTCACCATTAGAAACTCCTATGAGGATTCCTTGAACTAACAGAACTATGGGATAAGTTATGATGCTTGTTTCTTCCATTGATTTGCTTCTACACCATTCTTGAACATCTCAAAGCAGTTGTAAGAGATCACCTCCTTTGACTACACTTCAACACTTCGATTAACTTTTATTTGCAACCTTAATGTTCATAACTCCGTTTTTAGGTGAATCAGCTTAAAAATGGCCAAATCTTTGTGAATGAAACCATTGATTCTTCATATTTACATCAATAGGTGTTGTTTAAGCCTCCATATGTGTCTTCTTGCTACAACACCCCTTTTCACCATTAGAAACTCCTATGAGGATTCCTTGAACTACAGAACTATGGGATAAGCTATGATGCTTGTTTCTTACTTTGATTTGCTTCTACACCTTTCTTGAACATCTCAAAGCAGTTGTAAGAGATTCACCTCCTTTGACTACGCTTCAACACTTCGATTCACTTTTAGTTGCAAACTTAATGTTCATAACTCCGTTTTTAGGTAAATCAGCTTAAAAATGGCTAAAATCTTGTGAATGAAACCATTGTTTCTTCATATTTACATCAATAGGTGTTGTTTAAGCCTCCATATGTGTCTTCTTGCTACAATACCCTTTTCACCATTAGAAACTCCTATGAGGATTCCTTGAACTAACAGAACTATGGGATAAGCTATGATGCTTGTTTCTTACTTTGATTTGCTTCTACACCTTTCTTGAATATCTCAAAGCAGTTGTAAGAGATACACCTCCTTTGACTACGCTTCCACACTTTGATTCACACTTATTTGCATCGTGAAGGTTCATAACTCCGTTTTTAGGTTAATCAGCTTGGAAATGGCCAAAGCCTTATGAATGAAACCATTGATTCTTCATATTTACATCAATAGGTGTTGTTTAAGCCTCCATATGTGTCTTCTTGCTACAACACCCCTTTTCACCATTAGAAACTCCTATGAGGATTCCTTGAACTAACAGAACTATGAGATAAGCTATGATGCTTGTTTCTTACATTGATTTGCTTCTACACCATTCTTGAACATCTCAAAGCAGTTGTAAGAGATCACCTCCTTTGACTACACTTCAACACTTCGATTCACTTTTATTTGCAACCTTAATGTTCATAACTCCGTTTTTAGGTGAATCAGCTTAAAAATGGCCAAATCCTTGTGAATGAAACCATTGATTCTTCATATTTACATCAATAGGTGTTGTTTAAGCCTCCATATGTGTCTTCTTGCTACAACACCCCTTTTCACCATTAGAAACTCCTATGAGGATTCTTTGAACTAACAGAACTATGGGATAAGCTATGATTCTTGTTTCTTACTTTGATTTGCTTCTACACATTTCTTGAACATCTCAAAGCAGTTGTAAGAGATTCACCTCCTTTGACTACGCTTCAACACTTCGATTCACTTTTATTTGCAAACTTAATGTTCATAACTCCGTTTTTAGGTAAATCAGCTTAAAAATGGCCAAATCCTTGTGAATGAAACCATTTATTCTTCATATTTACATCAATAGGTGTTGTTTTAGCCTCCATATGTGTCTTCTTGCTACAACACCCCTTATTCACAATTAGAAACTCCTATGAGGATTCCTTGAACTAACAGAACTATGGGATAAGCTATGATGCTTGTTTCTTACTTTGATTTGCTTCTACACCTTTCTTGAACATCTCAAAGCAGTTGTAAGAGATTCACCTCCTTTGACTACGCTTCCACACTTTGATTCACTCTTATTTGCATCGTGAAGGTTCATAACTCCGTTTTTAGGTTAAAATGCTTGGAAATGGCCAAAGCCTTATGAATGAAACCATTGATTCTTCATATTTACATCAATAGGTGTTGTTTAAGCCTCCATATGTGTCTTCTTGCTACAACACCCCTTTTCACCATTAGAAACTCCTATGAGGATTCCTTGAACTAACAGAACTATGAGATAACCTATGATGCTTGTTTCTTACATTGATTTGCTTCTACACCATTCTTGAACATCTCAAAGCAGTTGTAAGAGATCACCTCCTTTGACTACACTTCAACACTTCGATTAACTTTTATTTGCAACCTTAATGTTCATAACTCCGTTTTTAGGTGAATCAGCTTAAAAATGGCCAAATCTTTGTGAATGAAACCATTGATTCTTCATATTTACATCAATAGGTGTTGTTTAAGCCTCCATATGTGTCTTCTTGCTACAACACCCCTTTTCACCATTAGAAACTCCTATGAGGATTCCTTGAACTACAGAACTATGGGATAAGCTATGATGCTTGTTTCTTACTTTGATTTGCTTCTACACCTTTCTTGAACATCTCAAAGCAGTTGTAAGAGATTCACCTCCTTTGACTACGCTTCAACACTTCGATTCACTTTTATTTGCAAACTTAATGTTCATAACTCCGTTTTTAGGTAAATCAGCTTAAAAATGGCCAAATCCTTGTGAATGAAACCATTGATTCTTCATATTTACATCAATAGGTGTTGTTTAAGCCTCCATATGTGTCTTCTTGCTACACTCCCCCTTTTCACAATTAGAAACTCCTATGAGGATTCCTTGAACTAACAGAACTATGGGATAAGCTATGATGCTTCTTTCTTACTTTGATTTGCTTCTACACCATTCTTGAATATCTCAAAGCAGTTGTAAGAGATACACCTCCATTTCCCGCGGTTCCACACTTTGATTCACTCTTATTTGCATCGTGAAGGTTCATAACTCTGTTTTTAGGTTAATCAGCTTGGAAATGGCCAAAGCCTTATGAATGAAACCATTGATTCTTCATATTTACATCAATAGGTGTTGTTTAAGCCTCCATATGTGTCTTCTTGCTACAACACCCCTTTTCACCATTAGAAACTCCTATGAGGATTCCTTGAACTAACAGAACTATGAGATAAGCTATGATGCTTGTTTCTTACATTGATTTGCTTCTACACCATTCTTGAACATCTCAAAGCAGTTGTAAGAGATCACTATAGATTTTAAGAGATTTATGCGGATTAAATAGAGAATTAGAGAAGAGATTCAATAAGAAAACAAGAAAATAAGAG
>CM051391.1:5036860-5081190 GCA_028015245.1 Cardamine occulta | reverse complement strand
AAACCCTAAACCGAAAACCTTAAACCCTAGATCTTATATCTCAAACACTAAATCCTACACCTTATACCTTAAACCCTAAACCCTAAACCATAAACCTTAAACCCTAAACCTTATACCCTAAATCCTAAACCCTTAACCTTGAACCCTAAACCCTAAACCCTACACCATAAACCCTAAACTCAAAACCCGAAACCCTAAATCATAAACCCGAAACCCTAAACCATAAACCTTAAACCCTAATCCCTAAACCCAACAACATAAACTTTAAAACATAAATCCTAAACGTTAAACCCTAAACCCTAAACTCTAAACTCTAAACCCTAAATCTTAAACTCTAAACACTAAACCATAAACCCTAAACACAAAACCCTAAACCCTAAACCCTAAACCCTAAACCCTAAACCCTAAACCCTAAACCTAAACCCTAAATCCTAAACCATAAACTCTAAATCCTATATCCTAAACCCAAAACCTAACTATAAACCGTAAACCCTAAACCTAAAACTTTAAACCCCAAACCCTATATGTCAAACACTAAACCCTACAGCCTAAACCTTAAACCCCAAACCCTAAACCCCAAACCCTAAACACTAAACCCTAAACCATAAACCCTAAACTCTAAACCTTAAACCCCTAACCATAAACCCTAAACCTTAAACCTTTAACCCTAAACCGTACACCTTAAACCCTAAACCCTCAACCCTAAATCCTAAACTCTAAACCCTAAACCCAAAACTCTAAACGCTAAACCCTAAACCCTATACCCTTAACCCTACACCCTAAACTCTACCCCCTTCACCCTAAACCCTAAACCCTAAACCCTAAACCCTAAACCCTAAACCCTAAACCCTAAACCCTAAACCCTAAACCCTAAATCCTAAACCATAAACCCTAAACTCAACTATAAACCGTAAACACTAAACCTAAAACCATAAGCCCTAAACCCTATATCTCGAACACTAAATCCTAAACCCTAAACCGTAACCTTAAACACCAAACCTTAAATCCTAAATCTTAACCCTAAACCCTAAACCCTAAACTCTAAACTCTAAATCCTATACTCTAAATCATAAACCCTAAACTCTAAACCCGAACAACTAAACTCTAAACCCTAAACCTAAAACCCAAAACTCTATACCTTATATCTTAAACACTAAATCCTTAAACCCTATATCTTAAACACTAAATCCTAAACCCTAAACCCTAAGCTTAAACCCAAACCTTAAACCCTTAAACACTACACCCTAAATCCTATACCCTAAACCCTAAACCCTAAACTCTAAACCGTCAACTCTAAACTCTAAATCCTAAACCCTAAACCCTACACCATAAACGATAAACTCTAAAACTTTAACCCTAAGCCCTAAACCCAACTATAAACCGTAAACCATAAACCGAAAACCTTAAATCCTAAACCCTATATCTCAAACACTAAATCCTACACCCTATACCTTAAACCTTAAACCCTACACCTTTAATGATAAATCCTAAACCCTAAACCATAAAACCTAAACCCTAAACCTTAAACCCTAAACTTTATATCCTAAACCCTAAACCCTTAACCCTAAATCCTAAACCTTAAATCCTAAACCCTACACCATAAACCATAAACCGTAAACCTTAAACCCTACACCTTAAACCCTAAACCCTAAACCATAAACCTTAAACCCTAATCCCTAAACCCTACACCATAAACCTTAAACCGTAAATCCTAAACCTTAAACCCTAAACCCTAAACCCTAAACCTAAACCCTAAATCCTAAACTCTAAACACTAAAAAAAAACCCTAAACCCTAAACTCAAAACCCGAAACCCTAAATCATAAACCCTAAACTCTAAACCTAAACCCCTGATTCCTAAAATATAAACTCTAAACCCTAAACCGTAAACCCTAAACCCTACTATAAATTGCAAACCCTAAACCTAAAACCTTAAACCCTAAACCCTATATCTCAAACACTAAACCCTACACCATAAACCCTAAATTCTAAACCACAAACCCTAAATTCTAAACCCTACACCATAAACCATAAACCATAAACCCTAAACCCTAAATCCTTAACCATAAACCCTAAGCCTTAAACCCTTAACCCTAAACCGTACACCTTAAACGCTAAACCCTAAACGATAAACCTTAAACCCTAGAAGGGAAAGATCGCTATGTGTAGTCCTCCGGTTGGTTCAGAAGTAGCTGTTGCATTCGTATTTAACAACAAAAAATACTATGCCTTAGCTTCCCCTTGGCCAGTGTCATCTCTTTCACTAGACAACTTTGACTCTATCGGCTCTTACATTAACTCCACAAAGTAACAAACGAATCTTCTCTGTGTTTCAGCCCTGGATTCGTCTTCTTTGTCTTTATGTACATGTGTTTGATTATCTTAGGTCCCCAAAAGCGACTGTTCTAAAAAGTGAAGCAGTCTTTAATCAGACAGCTCCTAGAGTTGCTGAATTTTCATCTCGTGGTCCAAACATTGTCGCGAAAGATTGTCTTAAGGTGTATATAATAACATTTTTATGATATTGCATGGTTCTCCTTTTGCTTTCTGGTCTGAGAGACGTTGGTTCATTGAATTGCAGCCAGATATAACAGCACCAGGAATGGAGATTCTCGCTGCCTATTCACCTTTGGCTTCACCGTCTTCAGAAAATAAGGACAAAAGATGTGTGAATTACTCTGTTATCTCAGGAACATCAATGGCTTATCCACACGCTGCAGGCGTGGCTGCGTATGTCAAGACGTTTCATCCTGAATGGTCTCCCTCCATGATCCAATCTGCCATTATGACAACCGGTATGCATGCAAAATCATATCCAACTTTTACTTTCTTGCACCACAAGTAACCGTTTTATTGATAATTGTGTTCTTATTCGGGGGTTTAAAACTAATCTTTGTAGCTTGGCCGATGAATGCTACTGCAACTGAGGCCGTATCAGCAGAGTTTGCTTATGGAGCTGGACATGTTGACCCAATAGCAGCTTTAAATCCAGTACTCGTCTATGAAAAAGGCAAATCTGAACACATAGCATTTCTCTGCGGCATGAATTACACTGAAACTACCCTGAAACTCATCTCCGGTGAAGCTGTCACTTGCACTGGCAAGACCTCACCAAGAAACCTTAACTATCCTTCAATGTCAGCTAAACCTTAACTATCCTTCAATAGAACTGTCACCAACGTCGGTACCTCTAACTCAACATACAAATCAAAAGTTGTTTTAGGTCAAGGATCTAAACTCAAAGTCATGGTTTCACCTAGTGTTCTTCAATGAAGTCACTGAATGAGAAGCAATCTTTTGTAGTGACTGTTTCAGGCAGCGATGTTACCCAAAATTGCCTTCATCTGCACAACTAATCTGGTATGATGGTACACATAACGTGAGAAGTCCCATTGTTGTTTATTATACTGATTATACAACATCAGTTTTAACTTAAGTTATGCATCATCAGTGGACATTTTTTAAGTTTAAGAACAAATATGATAATTAATTATATTTGCAAATATTATTTAAATAATATAGGTATTATTTAATATGGTTTGATGGCACATGAGAAGCCCCATTGTTGCATATACTGATGTTAAAGATAAGGGCTTTATCAGTACACCATAGTCATCAATCATCATAAGATTGTTATTGTTGTGTTTCTTTATTCTAGATTAGTGTTTCACAGTTTCAGAGAGCTTTGCATATAATTAAACTAATCTTATCAATATATCCTGATGTACACTATCTTTTCCTTTGCAATATGTTTTTTTTTTCTGATTATGTCAATTATATTGCAAAATGAAAAAGAAAGTAGACGTTTGACCAACAAAAAAAACTAGAGAGTACAAACGAACGAGAAAACAATTACATGTGTCAAATTGTCACCCAAATACGTATTCTGATTCTTACCAAGTATTTGAATTTTGAAAGAACAAAAGGAAAGTGAGTTCAAAATATATGTGACAAATTAAACGTTAGATATGTTTTCTAAAATTGTGCAATGTTGCCAAAATTTTGGTCAATGTAGTATGAAGGGGACCTGAGTCTAATATCATTTTGGTAATATTAGATTTTATTATAATAAGGAATAGAATCAGATAAATTTAATTGTGTTTTTCTTCTTGACAGGGTGTATGCATGATTTTTATTATGTAATATGTAATATCTATACATCCTATCATGTTAATCTATCATATATATATACACAGAGAAATTAGAGTAAACTTTCATTCATTTTATATGAAAAAGATGGCGAAGCTAGCAGCTTCCTATGATCTCTTCTCATGTCTCATTGTCTTGTTTTTAAGTTTAGTCTCAGCAGTCAAAGATGACCCTCAAGATAAACAAGTATATTAATTCATCTCTATATAATAATTGTCAATTTATTTTGTTTCTCCCTGTTATACATGATGATAATGATGATAATCCATGAAGGTGTATGTGGTTTATATGTGTTCACTTCCGTCTCAACTAGAATACACACCAACATCTCATCATATGAGTATTCTGCAAGAGGTCACCGGAGAAAGGTGCGATTTAATTGATTCATTAATTCTCTAATCATTGATTAGTTGTAAATTTGTAATTAGTTAATGTTTTGATTATAATAAGTGCTATGCACTGCACGCACATGTGTATACTCTTGTTCGATGGAAGGTCGTTTGGTGTGAAGTTACAAGAGGAGTTTTAATGGTTTTGTGGCCCGACTCACAGAGTCAGAACGTGGCAGAGTAGCTGATGAGTGCTCTTCGATTGCGTTAACATTTTATGTTGAAATGTTTTTAAAGGTTAAAATATTTAGAACCCTTTTGTGTTGTTAGAAATGGAAGGAGTTATGTCTGTGTTCCCGAACAAAAACTATAAAATGCAAACAACAGAGTCTTGGGACTTCATGGGGCTAAAGGAAGGAAATAATACAAAGCGAAACTTGGCCATAGAGAGTGATACTATCGTCGGAGTCATCGACAGTGGGATTTGGCCAGAATCTGAGAGCTTTTCCGACAAAGGCTTTGGTCCTCCTCCAAAGAAATGGAAAGGTGTTTGTTCCGGTGGCAAAAAGTTCACTTGCAACAAGTATTTCTCTTATTTTTTCTCTTTTAAGATTGATTATATTAATATAAGTTTTGGGCAGAGATCAATTAGTAATTGTTGGTTTTTCAGCAAATTGATAGGGGCTAGAGACTACACAGGTCAAGGTGCTAGGGATACTATTGGCTACGGTACACACACAGCGTCCACGGCAGGTGGAAATGCTGTTGCAGACACAAGCTTCTTTGGAATCGGCAATGGAACGGTGAGAGGTGCCATTCCAGCCTCTAGAATCGCAGCTTACAGAGTCTGTCTCGTAAACGGGTGTACGTCAGAAGCTGTACTGGCTGCATTTGATGATACCATCGCCGATGGTGTTGACCTCATCAGTATCTCTATGGTGGGATATTTTACCCCGTTTGAACAGCAACCAATCGCTATCGGGGCTTTTCACGCTATGGCCAAGTCCGACGCCGAGAACAGTCGCAGCAGTAGCACCATGGATCTTAAGTGTTGCAGCCAGTATCACGAACCGTGGGTTTGTCAACAAAGTTGTTCTCGGGAACGGCAAGACCCTTGTCGTAAGTATCAAGAAACGTTCACAGTAATCTTTGTCTCTTTAGTTAACAATGACTCTTCTCTTCTTTCTCATCAACAGGGAAAGTCAGTGGATTCTTTTGATATGAAAGGAAAGAAGTACCCTCTGTTAGGTAATTCGATTAGGAAGAGGAACTCTAGTTTAGGAGTTCTGATAGAAATAGGAGTTGGCTATTTCTAATAGGAATAGGAGATGTCTATTCCTATATAAAGCTATGTTGAGAGGTGTTCAACAAGCAGAAAAATAAGATTTTAGTTTTGAGCAGTTTCTAAAATCAATAAAAGATAATACGTTCTTTTACATAGTTCTTTGTTCGGTGTTACGGATCATACGATTACATTTGGTATCAGAGCCTTGTGTTTAATCTAACGACCTAAAGTAACACAAGACCGAAGACATGGAGGGAGCCATCATCGCAGCACCACAGGAGAAGGAACCCAAGATCACGTCAGTTCAATGTCCAATGCTCACCGCCACTAACTACACCGTATGGGCGATGAGAATGAAGGTTACATTGAGAGTTCATAAAGTTTGGGAGGCGGTAGAACCAGGCACAATGGATGCAGATAAGAATGTCATCGCAATGGCCTTGCTCTTCCAATCCATCCCGGAAAACTTAATCTTACAGATTGGTGAGTTAGAGGAGGTTCAAGCTATGTGGGAAGCAATAAAATCTCGATACTTGGGAGCAGACCGAGTACGGGAAGCAAGACTTCAAACTCTTGCCTCAGAATTCGATCGTTTGACCATGAGTGAAACCGAAAAGATTGATGATTTTGCAGGGAGGATCTCGAGCTTAGCCTCTAGATCAGCAGCTTTAGGACAAAACATCGAAGAACATAAGCTTGTGAAGAAATTCTTGAATAGCTTACCAAGAAACAAGTTTATTCACATCGTTGCTTCATTAGAGCAAGTTTTAGATCTCAAGACAGTTGGTTTTGAAGACATAATTGGTAGGTTAAAAGCCTATGAAGAAAGGATAGGAGAAGAGGATCAAAGAGTTGATCAGAACAAACTCTTATTCAATGCCTCTTACGAGCAAGCTTCAAGAGGCGGTTTTAATGGCCAAGGTAGAGGCCGAGGAAACCGTGGAAGGGGCCGTGGAAGAGGACGTTTTAACGCACAGCAAAGAAACAAACAATAATCAATGATATCTATTGGATTCCAGACCTTAAAAGCAATATCATCAGCCTAGGACAAGCTACGGAAGCGGGTTGCGATGTAAGACTGAAAGAAAATTATCTTACCATGCATGATTCTGAGAGGAGGCTGCTCATGAAGGTACTTCGATCCCCTAACCGTATGTACAAAATACAACTCACAATAGGAGTTCCGGAGAATCTGCTCACCAAACTTGATGATGAAACATGGCGATGGCATGCGAGACTAGGACATGTTAATTTTAAAACAATGTCAATAATGTCCAAGAAGAAGCTAGCTCATGGGTTACCCAACTTCGAAGACGAGAAAAGAATATGCAAAGTGCCTTGTAGGAAAACAAACTCGAAATCCATTCCCACAAGCAACAAAATTCAGAACAAAACAGAAGTTAGAATTAATTTACGGTGACTTGTGTGGCCCCATCACACCATCAACCACAGCAAGAAATCGATACATATTTGTATTGATTGATGATTTCTCAAGATACATGTGGACTATCTTGTTGAAGGAGAAGAGTGATGCTTTCGAAAAATTCAAGAAATTCAAAAGCTTGGTGGAAAGTGAAACGGGGGAAAAGATCAAAATGTTTCGAACCGATAGGGGAGGAGAGTTTACCTCTATCGATTTTCAAACATTTTGTGAAGACAATGGCATCTCAAGACAACTCACAGCCCCTTATACACCTCAACAAAACGGTGTGGTCGAAAGGCGCAATCGCACTTTACTTGAGATGACAAGGAGCATGTTGAAAACAATGGGAATGCCAAATCACCTATGGGGAGAAGCAGTAAGACACGCCACCTACTTGATCAATAGGGTGACCACAAAAACATTGAATGATCAAACGCCATACGAGTCATTCAAAGGAAATAAACCGAACCTGGATCACCTTAGAATCTTCGGTTGCAAGGCATATGCAAGAGTAGAAGCGATCAAATTAAAAAAATTGGATGATCGATCTAGACCTCTTGTATATCTCGGAACAGAACCAAGTACAAAAGCTTATCGACTTTACAATCCTTCCACCAATAAAATTTATGTAAGTCAAGATGTAGTTTTTAATGAATCAAGTAGTTGGGAATGGAGTAAGCCACGTGATGATGATCAAAGTATGCAGCCTGGAATGTTCACAATGGTTTGGAGAGAAACCATAGATGATGGAACCAATTTTCGTTCAAACAATGAAGAAGGAACCAGCTCTGTTTCGAGCTCTGTTTCAAACAAAGATTCACGAAGCACTAAAGGCCTAGAAGAAGTTTCACAAGACTCTGATCACGAAAACAATCCGGTTTTAAGGAGATCAAATCGCGAAACAAGCAGACCCAAATACCTTGAAGATTACGTTTTGCTGGTGGATATACTTGGTGAAGAATTGTTACTAAGTATTGATGGAGAACCAAGCACATATCAAGAAGCTGAAGGCTCAAAAGAATGGATGGATGCAGCACAATCTGAGATAGAATCAATTAATAAAAATAAAACATGGAAGCTAGTTGACAAACCATCCAACGTGAAGCCTATAGGACTTAAATGGATCTTCAAAATCAAGAAAAATTCAGATGGAAGCATCAACAAGTATAAAGCTCGCCTTGTAGCAAAGGGATATGTTCAAAAACATGGAATTGATTACGATGAGGTGTTTGCGCTTGTAGCTCGGTTAGAAACCATTCGTTTCTCTCATCTCTAGCATGGAGGCTGGGAAATACATCACCTTGATGTCAAGACTGCGTTTCTACATGGCGAATTAAAAGAAACAGTTTATGTACATCAACCGAATGGTTTCGTGAAAGAAGGAGAAGAAAGCAAAGTTTACAAACTTTATAAGGCGCTATACGGGCTGAAACAAGCTCCGAGAGCTTGGAACACAAAGCTAGATCAGATTCTGCGAGGAATGAATTTCGAAAAATGCTCTAAGGAACAAGCAGTGTACCGAAAAACAGAGCATGATCAAGATCTGATAGTAGCCGTGTATGTTGACGATTTATTCATCACGGGAACAACATTGAAAGTCATACTAGACTTCAAGAAAGGAATGGCTAGCGAATTTGACATGACAGACCTTGGAAAGCTTACATATTATCTGGGAATCGAGTTTTTCCAAAGTTCTAGTGGAATTACTTTGAAACAAGAAGCCTATGCGGAGAAGATAATTAAAGAAGCCTCAATGGAGTCATCTAATCGAGTGCATGTACCTATGGAATCAAGTTCAAAGCTACATAAAGCTGAGGATGAAGAAGAAATCGACGCCACAAATTATCGAAAAATCATCGGGTGTTTAAGGTACTTGTTACACACACGACCGGATCTTTCTTATTCAGTTGGCGTATTGAGCAGGTACATGCAGAGCCCTCGGACGTCACATGGAGCAGCCATGAAACATGTGTTAAGATATCTGCAAGGAACTAAGAGCTATGGTCTTAATTTCAAAAGAAAAGGAGACAAGAAGCTGATAGGTTTCAGTGACAGCAGCCACGACACAAACCGGGACGACGGGAAAAGCACTGCAGGTCATGTGTTTTACTTTGGGATGTCACCAGTCTCATGGTGCTCTCAGAAACTTCCCACGGTTGCGTTATCTTCTTGCGAAGCTGAGTTCATGGCGGCAACGGAAGCGGCAAAGCAAGCAATATGGCTTCAAGATCTTCTGCTGGAGGTAACGGGTTGGAAGCATGAAAGTGTACAGCTGTTCATTGATAACAAATCCGCAATAGCCTTAACCAAGAACCCTGTTTTCCATGGCCGAAGCAAACATATCCACAAGAAATATCATTTTATTCGAGAGTGTATCGAAAATGGACAAACTAATGTGGAGCATGTTTCCGGAGAAGAGCAACGGGCGGATATTCTCACAAAACCTTTAGCTAGAGTCAAGTTTGCGGAAATGAGAAGCTTGATAGGAGTTGAAGACCTTCAAAGTTTGAGTGTTCGAATTACGGGGGAGAATGTTAGGTAATTCAATTAGGAAGAGGAACTCTAGTTTAGGAGTTCTGATAGAAATAGGAGTTGGCTATTTCTAATAGGAATAGGAGATGTCTATTCCTATATAAAGCTATGTTGAGAGGTGTTCAACAAGCAGAAAAATAAGATTTTAGTTTTGAGCAGTTTCTAAAATCAATAAAAGATAATACGTTCTTTTACATAGTTCTTTGTTCGGTGTTACGGATCATACGATTACACCCTCTTGTCTACGGAAAATCTGCTGCTCTGTCATCTGCCTGTGACAAGGAATCTGCCGAGTAACTTTCTCCCCAAGAAACACAATCTTAATTACTTGGGACGATAAAGATAAAGCTAGACTTCTGCGGATATTTCTAACTACAATATGATCTCTTTTGCAGGAAATGCTTGCCAAAGTGTCTAGATAAGTCCCTTGTGAAGGGGAAGATCTTGGTATGCAGTAATTCTGATGGTCTGAAAAGAGCTATATCGATGGGAGCTGCTGCATGCATTGTTAAAGACCCTGAGCTAGACTATGCGGGCATCCACGTTTTGCCTTCTCTGCTCTATCACAAGATGAATTTGATTCTCTCGTCTCTTACATTAACTCCACAAAGTAAGGAACAATCTCCACTCTGTTTTATATAGTTAATGCTCCGACGTACGTCTTTACCCCTGCGTCTGTTTTCTCAGGTCTCCAGAAGCGATAGTTCTGAAAACTGAGGCCATATTTAATCAGGCAGCTCCTAAAACCGCTTCTTTTTCTTCCCGCGGTCCAAACACCATCGCTGCTGATATCCTCAAAGTATATATACCAAACATTTATGATCTTGTTCTTGCTATTACTCTCTTGGTTTCTAACCCTAGACAATGGTTTGCAGCCGGATATAACAGCACCAGGAGTGGAGATCCTCGCTGCCTATTCACCTGTGGCTTCAATTATACCACTTTACAAAAAAGAGAACGACACCAGACGTGTAAACTATTCTGTACTTGCCGGAAGTACCATGTCTTGTCCGCACATTGCAGGTGTGGCCGCGTACGTCAAGACGTTTTACCCTAAATGGTCTCCTTCCATGATTCAATCTGCCATCATGACAACCGGTAAGAAAATACTACTTTCTTGTCCAACAAGTAACCTTTTTTTTTTGGTGCAAACAACAAGTAACCTTATTCTTCTTATTCGTTCTTTTAACTAATCTTTTGCAGCTTGGCCAATGAATGCTGGGTTTACATCGACCGAGTTTGCTTATGGAGCTGGACATGTCGACCCAGTAGCCGCCCTTAATCCTGGACTCGTCTATGAACTGGACAAAGCAGACCACAAAGCCTTTCTCTGCGGCATGAACTACAATGCCACTATCCTGAAACTCATCACCGGTGAAGCCATAACTTGCACTGAAAAAACCTAACAAAGAAACCTTAACTATCCTTCCATGTCGGCCAAACTATCGGAATCTAATAGCTCTTTCACCGTCACTTTCAACAGAACCGTCACTAACGTGGGTGCTCCCAACTCTATTGCAGCTCACGGAGCTAAATTCAGCGTTGAGGTCTCCCCAAGTGTTCTATCTATAAGTCTGTGAACGAGAAGCAGTCTTTCACAGTGACTGGTACGGGTAGCAATCTGGACCCAAATATGCCTTCGTCTGCAAATTTAATATGTTCTGATGGAAAACATAACGTGAGAAGCCCCATTGTTATTTATACTGATGATAAGTGATCGATGAAGCATTATCAGTTTATACCAGTCATCAATGATACTCATCAATCATCATAATAAATCAATATTATTGTTATGTTTCTCTATTCTATGTTTTCATTATTTTATTGCTGGCTTCCAATAAAAATCAACAAGATGATGCAAATCTCAGAGGATTGAAAACTAACACGCGCAAAACTAATAATATTGATTTAAGGTGAAGACTAACACGATGAGGTGAAAACTAACACGCGCAAAAGCCCATAAAAATCAACAAGATGATTTGTTGAAAACTTCATTTATTCATCAAAAACAATCCAAAAACGTTATTCTTGTAATAATAACCTTCAAGAGAGTTGCAAACTCGGCACATCAAATATGCAATCTTCTTGCAGAAAGCCAAGAAATATTGTACATCAAATGTGTTTTTCATTAAGCCCGTCTAATTTGTATTAAAGCCCAGTAAAGAAGCACAATTAATATTACCCCAAATAATATTTTATTGAACCAACATTGATAAAAAAATGTATAGAAACGAAAGATTGTTGAATATGTTTTTCTATAAATGCATTGGCAACTAATTATTCGAATATTGCTTAATTTTCTTGGATGGGCTAAAACGCTCCTAAATTTATCCTTCGAAATAATTGTAGTCAACTAATTAATTAATTAATTTATTGCATAGCTATATTATCATGTTAATATTTGGCGGCATAAAGATTGCCATTAATATTCCCTCCATTAACCACTTCATCCGTTACAGTTTTACAAAAGTTCTCATTTCAGGAGTTCCTAAACTACCCTAGTCACATTCTACGTCTAGTTTTCCCCATGAGAATGTGATCGTCTTTTCGAAATCTGAGTATTTTTAATTTTATTAACCATTACCCAATAATATTAACCCACTAATCCTTCCCGCCTTTTTCTCCCTCCTAATTCCCATTTAGTTAGTTACTGTCGGAGAGAGATGAAGCTCAGAAGTTACAAAACTGGTTTTGATAATTATCAGCCGTCCGATCCCTTAGCTAGTGTGTAGATTAGCTCCTTTCACAGGCACTTAGCATAATCCACGGTCTTAATATTAGCTCACCATTTTATTATTAGCATTTACTATTTAGATATTTGTTTAGTGAACATGTTATATTGCAAAAGGAGAATAAATAAGATTAAAATTCATGAGTTTTGTTACCACAAGTGGTTTTTATTAAATATTGGATATTGTTCTATAATCGACTTGTATTCTTTGGGTTACATATTGTCTTAATAGGCGAATATGGAGGATTTTGGAAAAAAATATCGATTTGAAATTTAGTGACTTATATATAGGAATAGATCTGTTTAGTAAACAAGAAAGATCAATATTTTATAGTTATCAAATTTTGTAGTCTTCTGAGCATATTTTTTTAAGACTTCGGAGGTCATATATAATATTTTTTTTCAATTAACTCTTCTATAAACTAAAAAACAAAAATCGATAGCTATTATGTTAGTTTTATTTGTTTAATAACAAATAATAAAAATCAATTTAACGGGTCATTCATTAGTTTGTATTTATTTAGCAACTTATTAAGTTTTCTCATATTCCTTATTACTGCTAGCTAGCTTAACTCTCTCCTCTCCGTTCTACTAATCTCTTTTTTTTTTCTTTTTCTCCATGGAAGACCGGCGCCTTATCCACGGAGCTGCGCCGCCGTTGACAGCCTTAGAAAGATTCTTATACGGTCAAAAGAGCGATGGCTTGTGTTCCAAGAAACAAGAGTGTTCTAGAGACCGACCGATCGTGATGAAGACGAAAATTGCAATTGAAACTAGAACCGACAACAAAGAGAACATGACGCTTGCTCCGAGGAGGGAGAAACACTTGGTCCTTAATGGTGGCAACAAAATCCCTATCGGAGAAGTGGTCGCTAAAAGTGCAACTAGAGATTATCAAACCAGTACGAAGAAGCGACCGTACAAGAACCTCATCAAAGGGCAATGGACGGCGGAGGAAGACAGATATATATAGATCAATGTTTATATAAATTGGTTCATGCGCTTATACGAGAGTCAAAACATATAGTTATATACATACGTGTTGTTTATACAAATTACATATATGTATAGGAAGTTGATAAGGTTGGTGAGGCAACATGGGGAGAGGAAATGGGCATTGATATCGGAGAAACTTGAGGGAAGAGCAGGCAAACAATGTCGTGAGAGATGGCATAATCATCTCCGTCCTGATATAAAGGTTTCTTTCTAGATCTATATCCATATAACATAGTTTTTCTAGATCTTGGGTTCTAACATAAGTCTCTCGATCACAACGTTTTTTTCTAAAAAAAATAATAATTCAGAAAGATGGATGGAGTGAAGAAGAAGAGAGGGTTCTCGTGGGAGCGCACATGAGAATCGGGAATAAATGGGCAGAGATTGCTAAACTCATACCAGGACGGACTGAGAATTCTATCAAGAACCATTGGAATGCGACCAAACGACGTCAAAATTCAAAACGTAAACACAAACGCGGATCAAACGCAGATAACAATGATAGTGATCTCTCTCCATCAGCTAAAAGGCCATGCATTCTCCAAGACTACATCAAAAGCATCGAGGATAATGATGTTAACAAGAACAGTGACGAGAACAAGACTGAGAACACCATTAGTGTTCTTTCTACACCTAATCTTGATCAGATCTACTCTGATGGAGATTCCGCATCGTCGATCCTTGGCGATCCATATGACGAAGATCTGGTTTACCTCCAAAACATCTTTGCTAACCACCCGATTTCTCTTGAGAATATAGGTTTGAGCCAAACTTCGGATGAGGTAAATCAGTCTTCATCATCTGAGTTCATGATCAAGAACCCTAACCCTAACATGCACAACAATGTTGGAACTCATCAGCAAGAGGCAACGATCACAGCTCCTGCGAATACATCCCACCTTGCGTCTGATCTCTACCTATCGTATATGTTGAATGGTTCATCGTCGTCGTCTTACTCCAATACTCATTTTCCGTCTTCCTCATCTTCCACGTCATCCACCACCGTAGAGCAGGGAGGCCACAACGATTTTCTTGAGCCTCAAGCTAACTCTACAAGTGAAAGAAGAGAGATGGATCTGATAGAGATGCTCTCTGGTTCTATTCAAGGTAGCAACATCTGCTTCCCATTGTTCTCGCTACGCCCATGATCATGTGATGTTATATGATCATTCTATCTATCTTTCTTTTCCTTGTTTTAATAATTTAGTCCTTTAATCTTCTTAGAATTTTCTATAGATCATATGTTTCAAGCTGCTTCTCGTATCAAAATAATTAAAGTTTGTGTGCTAGCTACTTTTTTTCTTCGAATCATAGTTAAATCCTTCATTATTTTTGTTTTTGGTTGTTTTCATCTTACGTTATGTTGTGCAAGTAACTAAGTGGTTGATTTAGACTTTAGAGATTAGTCTCAAATTAATCCACACTTACGTTACGACTGTGGTATTAATCTAAATTTAAGTCCACTAATTCTATTAAATTTACTCTCAAGTTAATAAACCAGTAAAACTTTATTCAAAAAGAGTTGAACAAACTCAAACAAACAAAGGCACACAAAGTGCATTTATATATCATAATACATATTTTGTAGGTGTAGAAAAACATTAGTGAAAGTAGGTTGTTCTTATAAAAATTTAAAACTTCAAAGGACAAACACATCCCAAATTATCCAATATATTTACCATAATACCCTTAAATATTAATCACGCAACCACCTTACCACGAGGTTGCAAGTAAACACGTAAGCCGTTCTTCATGAAAAGTGTCAGCGACATCTTTTGCTCAACGCGGTGACCGGGAACCGGAAACAGCCGGTAACGGAGGAGAACAGCTGAAGCCACCGACTTCATCTGAAGATAAGCCAGGTCCTTTCCCAAACAAGTCCTTGGTCCGGCGTTGAATGCTACGAACTTGTAACCATCTTTGGGAGTCTCGAACCGGTCACCGTCGGCACTGAGCCACCTTTCTGGTCGGAACTCAAGACAATCTTTGCCCCAAATCGTTTTCATACGTCCGATCGAGTAAATCGAGTAGGTCACCGTCGAGCCTCTTGGCACGAAAGTCCCGTCAGGCAAAACGTCGTCCTCTACGACGTACTTGAAATCCTGGTCATTTGAAACGTTACTAATACGTTATACAAAATTCTTTATTATGAATAAATGATTACTAATTTTGCCTCAATAAGGCCATATTATTTTTAGTAAAAGTAAACTCAAATTAAGTAAAAGTTATGATTGTAACAGTCATTTGATACTAGCTAATATCCGTAATTTTCAACTTAAAGGAAAATTTATGGAATTAATATTAGTCAACTAGCTAGTTTATAAAGATTTATTTCAGAATTCAGGAACTACAAGGTTATATATGTATATTCAGGCATAAATCAATATTTCTATAATGATTAATTAATGTCTATGTTAGTTATATGTCTTTCATGCAAATCTATCATAAGCGTTACGTATAATGTTTCCAACAATGAATAAAAATAAAAAATTAAATGATTATAGTTTCACCTGAGGCACAGAAGGGTATAAACGCAGCGTTTCAGCCAAAGCAGCCTTGAGGTAAACGAGCCTATCTGCTTCGTCGAACTCTAACGGCTCCTCCGTCCACTTCTCCTGATCATCGCCACGTGTCTCCTTCAGAACCGTTGCTAACTCTTCAACGATCTTCGTTTCCACCTCCCGGTTATTCATGACGAGCCAGAAGAACCAGCTCAAGGCCACAGAAGATGTGTCACGACCTGCGAGAACAAAGTTGAGCGCAATACGCTGAAGAACATCCGTTGGAAGAACGTTACCGTTAGCGTCACGTTTCTTTAAGAAACGCGATAAAAGATCATCGGAAGGTGAGTTTTTTGGAGCGTCGATGGCATCGTTCATGTAAGTCTCAACTATTTCAAGGCTTTTCTTGAGTTTATCCTCAGATCCAATCCCCATGGCTTTCTGAATACGCCACACGAAACCGGTATAAAGAAGCCTCTTTAGAGTAGCCTCGGTCGCGGTGTCAAACGCGACTGAGAACGAATTCTCCGGAAGATCCGGTGATAGCGTCTCCGGGTCTTTCCCAAATGTCAAACCACAAATGTTGTCAAAAGTCAACCTCAAAAACAAATCTTGAAGATCAACCGGTTTGTTGTCTTGAACCGCCCGGTCTAATATTAGCCATAAACGGTTCTTGATGGTCCCGTTAACCCATCGAGCCATGGCTTGTCTAAGAGTCCTAGTAGTGAACTCAAGCGCTGCAGTCTTACGTTGCATGAGCCACGTGTCACCGTCGCTGTTGAAGATCCCTTGTCCTAACAGGTCGTGGAAAGCAGCTCGCCACATCGGACCTTTCGGGTAGTTATCAAATCGTGTCTTGAGGATATGCTCGACGTTTTTTGGGTGACACGTTACGGTGTAAAACCCTTGCGTCTTGGCCACGAAAGGTATCACCATTGTGCATGTCTGATATGTACCACCAGTGGCTCGGAGATTATCAGCGATCCAATCGTGGATTCGGTTTCGGTTTGCTATTAGAAACGGTAAGCTTCCTACGAACGGTAAGACTTTGGGACCGGTTAGTCTCCGGGACAGGAAGTAGAACCAAAGAGCGTATATCGATAGAGCGGCCACGGCGTAGCCGGTTAAGATAGAGTTTAGGGCTTCCATTTTCTCGGTTTACGCTGTTTGTTTTTGTTGTATAGAAAGATTGATGAGAGACATATGTATATGGTGAAGGAGAATGATGTTCGTCTATAAATAATGTCGAAATCATAGATATTTTTTTTAGTGTAGGCTATAGTAAGAAATATTTTATTTTGTTTCAGTTAGGAGTAAGTAGTTGGGAAAATTAAATTGGGTCGATAAGATAAGACTATTGTGTGTATAGTTTGGGATTATAGAACACGAAAGCAAATTAATTTTCCCGTTACAGTTTAGTTATGATTATTATTATTTTTTCTTTTGAAGCATCGATTATATGCTATGGTTTTTTTTTTTTAATTTAATAGTTAGTATGCACATGCATGTATTTTAACACAGACAAATAATTATTTCACATGCTTATATAAAACAACTTGAGAGTTGAGCTAAACGAAAATATTTCATGAACATTAACTAGATATGGGCTTATGCTAAATAAAAATGATTCTAAAGACATTGACGAAGTCAACTTTAAAGATCTGAATTTCCATAATATATGCAATATACTATAACTAAAAACGAAATAAGCATTTCAAACTCTCGTCTCTATATTCTTTATTTAATATTAGAAATTTAGTTATAAAAAATATTTTATTTGTGTAAATAAGCTTAGCAATGAGATATTTTCTTCGAGAATCAAGATTTGGTCAATGGCAGTTAGCCCATTGTAAGAAGTAAGAAACTGGGTTTGCTTTGAGTCGATTAAAAAATACACAAGTAAACTAAATAAGAAGTAAAACAATTAATTCTGACGAAACGCAACGGAACAAAATAATCAAAAATGGTAAAGGATCATATGTGGTTGAATTCGGGCGTTGATATAGTCTTATTTATATGATTCGAATGATCAAATTTGCATCCGCTCTTTATTTGTCGCGTTTTACATATAATATATATAATATATACCATATTGTTAGCAAAATGAGTAAGAGTTTCGGTCTCAATAAATCAGATTATTTAGGAAACAAATTCAATGGATAAAAATATTGGCTAATCCACAGTGTCATATACATCTCAAATATTTATTTATAATAGTTTATATTTTTCTAAAACTTGTATGACATTGAAATTTTAATTAATTTTTTTTTTGGTTGGATTGGATGGTGAATGCACAAATGTAAGATAGATTTCCATGAAGTATTTTGTATAAGAAGAAGAAGTATGAAAACATGACTAATACAAAGCCCATCACTTTTAGACAAAAGCCCAAAACCCTGCTCAAACGGAATGCCACGTGGTACCTCCACATTCATATGATTGATGATTCAAATGAACGAATCATCATATACCATCATCAACATGGTAAATCCTAATCAACATCATCGTCAAAATAATCTACACATATGAACAAGGAGCAAAAGAAAGGATAAGACACTTATGGAAGGCTCGTGTCAAACGATCCAACGGCTCAGATTCACCGACAATCCAATCCCTCTGTTTAACTAAAGCCACACGAATATTAACACACAGAATCCAAAGAAGAAGAAGAGACGACAGAACACAAGATAACAAGAATGGCTTCATCGATTCTAATGTCCTTCGCTCCGGCCACTGTGAGAGTCTATGCCACGGGAGCGAAGGGAACCAGCAGCAGCAGCACGAAAGAAGAGAAGAGTATCATCGACTTTGTTCTCGGCAGTTTGACGAAGCAAGATCAGTTTTACGAGACTAATCCTCTCCTCAAGAAGGTGGACAAGAAAGAAGGAACCACCAAAGGTAACGGTGGCCGGAAAACGGTTTCCGGCGGCAAGAACTCAGTTGCAGTGCCGCAGAAGAAGAACGGCGGCTTTGGTGGCCTCTTTGCCAAGAAATGAATTAAAATTGTGTAATCTCTGTAACTCTGCATTGCATTACAGAGACGGGTCCGATTTTCTGGTTGAGACCATATTCAGCTACTGCCTTGTAGGCCATGTCGGTTGCTCTCCTAATATCATCAAGTGCACCTGTTGATATACGACCCGAGTAAACAACCTCTTCAGCTGCACGACCTCCGAGAAGTGTTACCAAGTGGCCATGTAGTTCATCAATGAAGAGTAAATATCTATCTTCATGTGTTGGAGGAATGTATGTAAAGCCCAATGCCCCTCCTGTTCTTGGCAATATGCTTAATTTCTATTTAAAAAACCCACAAATTAGCATACCATTAACACATATAAAAATGAGTATAAGGCCTTTCCAAGAAGCGGGTTCTCGTTGTTTTACCTCAACGCGGGACTGTCTAGTAAGAAGATTTGCAACAGCTGTACCAACAACAGCATGCCCAGCTTCATGCCTTGCAACCACTGCTTTCTCAGTACCTTTTAATCTTATTGTTTTCTTCTCTATGCCCTGCAACAAACGCTGCACTGTAAGGAAACAAATTCTAACGAGGTGTTCAGTTAGACTCAGAAAGAATAGGAAGATACCGCTAGAGATCGCTCCACAACCTGAATGAAGTCGATTTTATCAACCGTCATCTTGCTCTTCCTTCCTGCTAGCAAAGCAGCCTCGTTAACCAGATTTGCAAGGTCTGCCCTATAAAATCCAAACATAAAAGTTAACGAGCTATACAGCAAAAAGCAGGTAAGAAACTTTCAGGTCAAGAAGAAAGTTCCAAAATTTTTACCCTGTAAAACCGGTTGTCATCGAGGCAATGCTACCTAGATTAACATCATCTCCCAAAGGAAGCTCTTTCTTTAAAACATGCACTTTCAAAATGGATTCTCTTCCAACTTTGTCAGGTGTTTCCACCTGAATAAAGCGTCAGTTAGCTTTAATAAAGTCTTAAACTGCATGATCATTTTAATAAGATAGAGCCAGATATTCTACTAACCGTAACCACACGATCAAATCTCCTAGGCGGATGCAGGGCGGGGTCTAAGACATCAGCTCTATTAGTAGCTCCAAGAACAATAACTGTAGAGCTACTGTCAAAACCATCCATCTCCTGTAAACCAGTTCTCAACACATAAATGGATAATGCAAAGATCAAAAAAGTAACTTTTGGCAGGAAAAGTGCATGATTACACAAACTTACGGTGAGCAACTGATTCAAGGTTTGCTCTCTTTCATCATTGCTAACCATTCTGAATTTATTATCACGGCTTTTCGCGAAAGCATCTATCTGAAAGATGAATGAAAAAACAGATAAACTTGTTGGGATTTACATCGATATAAAGTACAGGAAGTAACCTCACACTGATAAAGTATTCAAACCTCATCTATAAATATAATGGATGGAGCCTCTTTCTTGGCCCGTGCAAAAAGATCCCTTACACGTGAAGCACCCATGCCAACATACAGCTCTATAAACTCACTTGCAGAGCAACTTATGAAGCGGACATCAGATTCCCCAGCAATAGCTTTTGCAAGAAGAGTTTTCCCTGTTCTAGGAAGACCGACCTACCAAAAATGAAAATAAAGCCATAAATTCTAAAGTAGTAATCAAACATTGCACACAAACTCTATCTACAAATTGGTAACTACATTATATAACTCACCAGTAGGACACCACGAGGGGGACAAACACCTAGACGGACATACCTATCAGGATTCTTGAGAAATTTCTGTAAGAGAATTTAACAAGATCATGAACAAAGCTATAACCCAAAGATTTTGACAATCATTTCAGCATAGTCCAGGATCTTTGAAGAACATATAAACCTACCACGATCTCTTCCAACTCTTCTTTTGCTTCATCAACACCAGCAACATCTGCAAAAGTGATTGTTTCACCTTCAGCATAAACTTTCCCTCCACCAGGACCACCAGACTTACGAGTCCTCAGCTGCCCCGTTTTACTCTATGTGTACCTCATAGCTTTTAAGGGAAGTGCACATGGCCTTAACTTAAACAACCACATTACTGTATCATGAATGTGCAAACTGGAAAAAGCTAACAGGGAATCGGTGGAGAAGCCCTGCAAGCATTGCGATGTAGAACAAAACTATCTGAAACAACAACAAAAACAAGAAAAAAACGAAACCTTTACAGACCTCTGAACACAGCAAACAAACCATTACAATTCCATCATTAGAATCAACGGCCTCACCAATCCAGAGTTGAAAAAGCCACCAGGGCGTTTATCCGGGGACCCGAATACAACATTATTCTCAAGCATTTTTTCATACGGGGTTTTGATATCCCTCGGCCTTATAGTGGAATACACAACCTTTTTAGTCAGAGCCACACTTCTAAGCACAGACTCAGACGACTCAGAGAGCTTACTAGTAGTTTTACTCTCTTGCAAATTCCCATCATCTTTCAACTTAAACAAAACATGAACTCCATCCACTTCCACTTTCTGCAGCTCATTATTATTAACTTTACTCAAGAAATCACTATACGGTACACTCATAAACGTTGTATGTGTCCAAAGCTCAGACCCAGGTAATGGGATTCCAGGCCGGAGCAATCTCACCACAAACATAACAATACCTAATTGAAGTAACAAAACCCCAATCTCCTGAGCTTGAATGATTGGTTCCCATTGCCATTTCTTCCCTTTAGACGACCATAACCCATTTTTACCTTGCTTCCCTCCTTTTTCTTTAGAAGAATTCATCTTTCCTTCTCCTTCACTCCTCCTCTCATTCGAATTAGCTTTCTGATCACCTTCTTGACAATTCACAATCGTTCTACTACAACTCTTCTTCCTCGAATAATACCCTTGCCAAAGATTGCATCTTTCATGATTTCTCGATGCTGAAACTGATTGAGTAAGTTGAATTGAATTGGAAACAAATCGATTCGGATTCTGACGAAAAGCGTAAGAACGATCGCGGAAAAAGCTTGAAGCATGTAAGTACAGTAAACTATTAGTATTACAACAAGTTGAGAATCGAAACTTATCGTGAATCAAAGGACTTAGCAATTTGATTGTAGTCATTTCTTCGAAACCCTAGAAATTGAGGAAATCAAAGGAAGAAGACATGGGCAACACATTTGGATTTATCTAATCTTCTTTTTGTTGGACTACAGAAGGCGAGGTTTACTGGGAACTACGACTTCGAATGTGAACTGTTAGATTTAACAAAGCGAGAGAGTTCTCAACCGTCGATTACGCCGGAGTTCGGTTTTGTAAGAAGATTATCTGTAGGTGAGAATCCAGTGTGGCAAGAAGTATAGAAAGAGATGGTGTGGTCAAAGGCTAATGGTTGATGAGATATCAGGTTTTTCCCGACCACAGGTCTTGAACGGTGGATATGGGCCACAAATCTGATTTTTAAGCTTGTAGGACTCACAGAATGGCCAAAAAGATAATCATTTCTAGTTGTATGGATATAAATTTTTGGAAATAAATTTTATATGTCATATTCTTTTTAAAAAACCAATTAAACCATATTCCCTTATAATCCTTTTTTCTTCATCACAATTCATAATCCAATCCAAGTCATGAGTTTAAGCTAGTTTAATATATTTTCCAAGCTTTTTTACCACTTTTTCTTAAATTTTTGGATTAACGTAATTCCAACAAAAATTAGGTACGTAAACTTCATTAAATTAAATAAAAAAAGCAGGGATATTTTGGAAACGAAAGCAAACATGTAAAAAAACTCGTTATTCTTGTTATAAAACCATTTTTTTATTGTTTTTCGTTTTAATTTTCTCTTCTATAAAACAAATAAAGATGAAAAAAACAAAATTTAGAAAACTTTAACGTCCTTAAACAGAGGATCTCCAGACGATACTGTCTAAATTTGGAAACCCCATTATCATTTTTGTTTGATGCCAAATTCTTTGCTAGATCTCAGACAAGAAAAATCTTGTTTCTATTGATTTCTTATCGACTTTGTTACCTAAATTCTCTGATTACATGGAAAATGGGCATTGACACAAAGGAGACAATCGCAATATTATGGAAAATTCTCGGATTTTCAATAAACACAAGCATCAAATTCATGAGAAACCACCCAATTTTGTCAGGGGTTTCCATGTTTTTACTTGTGCTATACGTTTTCCTCCCTTCTCTATTATTCTTCTTGATCTACTCGTCGCCGGTTCTTGCATGTGCTCTAGCGTATGCCCGAGAAAAGCTAGGGTTGAGATTTTCCAATTCATTTTCCTCTTTAGAGCCAAAGAGTTACGAAGACGAAAGGAGATGTCACTTAAAATAGCAACGAAGTGTAAGACGTAATGCTCGAATGAAAGTTGAAGAATGGGATTCACAGACAAGCGAGGAAGAGAAAGACAAAGTTATCTTGACTTCTCTTTACAATGACCTCCTTGGTCGTACTCCTCAGCTCGAAGAGTCTCCAAAAGCTATAGAAGAAACCAATATAGTTGAAGACAACGATAAGTTTCTTGGGGAAGAAGATACTCGAGAGTTGGATAATCTTAACGTTGAAAGACCAACAACGGTTTGTAACTGTGAGATTAAATACAGAGATTTGGATGGTAAAGATGAAGAGACGAAAGAGGAGATGGGTAATGTTAATGAACATGGGATTTCAGAGATTGAGAGAAATAGGAGACTAGAGAGTCTAATCGCTAGAAGAAGAGCGAGACGACTCTTTAGACTAGCCCTAGATCAACGGAGTAAGCTTCAAGATGAAGAAACAACTAGCCCTAAACAGAACAACAGCAACCTTCAAATTATGGTTTCACGAAGCAACAATCTTGAAAAACGTCGAAGTTATCCATCAGAGACTAATGGTATGGGAATACAGATTCCAGGCTCAGCGCCTTCTGTGTTGTTACAAGGAAGAAACCCTTTTGATATTCCTTATGATCCTCAAGAAGAAAGACCTATTCTTACTGGAGATAGCTTTGATCAAGAATTCTCATTGTTTAACCATAAAGATATGTTCTTTTGTCGTCATGAGAATTTCTGCCGCTTTGCTCATTTTTCTCCAGAACATGCTCAGTGTCTGAACAGTCCAGTTCCTACTTCAGAGATTTCATCTACTAGGAAACGTTTAGGTTATATGTCAAATATTTTCTTATTACTAAATTTTGTTTCTTTATACTTGCCATGTGAATAGTGATTTATATTTGTCTACAGATTTGGACAATGAGTATATGGATCAAAAGCTACCTTGTAATGAAAAAGAAGCTACAATAGAGGACGATGATAAAACCGTTGAGAGTGAAAAATGCAAAGAAATAAAAGTAGAAATGAATCAAGAGACAGATTCAAACAAAGAAGAAAGTGATGATGACTCAAGTTGTTCTGAAGAAAGTGAATCAGAAGTTAACATGTTGAACAAAGCAGAGCTTAGGGAAGCTATATGTCAATCTATGGATAATAACTATTCCGGTTTTCAGATGAATCAAACAAGAAACAGCATTCCAAACACATTGCCTAGAGGTTTAGTAGCGCCAAGACTCGATGATAACAATATGTTTTACACTCGTAGATGAGGAAACTCTTCGCATAGCCGAACATTTTCAGTTGCCTCGGATATGCAAGTTGAGGTTCCAGAGATTGGTTCACCTCCTACAACAGTTGATTGGCTTGATGATTGGTCTAATGGTGGAGAATCTTATACTTATGATACAGATATTGATAGAGAAATCATCCGCGGTGAAGAATCACACAAGAAGATCTCTCAACAATATGAATCAAGAAGTGGAATGGAATCAAAAGAGGTCAATAATGGACCAAAGAGTGAACATGAAGCCAAATCAGATGAGAATATTTTGGTTGATGATATGTCATTGCCAGATATAAGAGGACAATCCGAAGAGATTTTTGAGCAGAACACTTCTAGTTCAAGTGATGTCTCTAAGCCTACAAAAGGTTTGTTGTTTCGTACAAGTGTGTCATTGTCTTCTATAACAGAAGAACCTGAAACTATCTTGGACTCTATTGATGGAGGCCACTCGGAGAATATAAATTGTTTGGATGATGAATTAACTGATCAGAAACCTCTGACTACTCTGGATTCATCCATGAAGAAGTTGATTGATGAGGAAGTTGTTGATGTGCAAAACTTAGATAATGGATCTCATCAGCAGAAAGACCAAATGATAAATAACATTCAAGAAGAACATGGTACAGAGATTGATATGAAGAAGTCTGAGGATATAGAACCAAGGGAATATGAGGAAACTCAGAGCTTATTGGACGTTCCCTATATAGAATCATTTGAAAGAGAGGTCAAAGAAGAAGAAGACGTATCAAACTTAGATAATTTTACTGAGGATATAACAAAACATACAGAAAATGAGGAACGTCAAAGTGATTTAAGGAGTTCTCAAGACCATGATCTTATGGAAGTACAAGAAAGTGAGGTAATGGAAGAGACAGATGAGAAAGCGGAGCCAATAGAGCAAGAGACTCCTCATAACGTCTTGAAAGCATCTTTGATTGATTCTCATGTACAGTTATCTGAAGACTACAAGAATGCAGATAATAAAAGTGATGTGATACTTAAACAAGTTGAGTTTCCATTGATCTAGAATGGTTAATTCATTCCATTTTAATTGTTTAGGTACGTATGTTGTACTTGGTGTATCCTTACTATGTACTGCTAATATAGTTGTTTCACCTTTATCATCTTGTAATAAACATCTTGGATTAAATTTAGAAGTTGATTGTTTAAAGTAAATTCGATATAGTATTAAGTAACCATGTCGTTCATTTTGGAATTTTACTTCTGGTAGATGGACATTTAATACCACTGTAGTGAGTATAGTTGAATCATGTAAACTTACTTAAAAATTAGGAGCACAATTGAAATAAATTGCTCCGTTGCATAGATTTGATTGGACTGCTCCAAGAAGCGAGTCTTCAAATTTTAATAGTGTTTTATCTCTTAATAAATAAGTATTGGTGAATCAATACTACTTCTTTATAATGGTTTAATTGCAATTTGGACTAATCCAAGATGAAGGTAATTAAATCTTTTTTGCTTATATTTTTCTAAAGCAATTGATGATAGCAATTTAATTTATTCAAATTCATTTTGTAAAGATATTGTTTGTTCGTGTTCTTTGATTGCATAAGCGGTCTTAAAATCAAAAGTACCGATTTGATATATATTTTCTGGATTAATATGAGGTAGTTTATTCTTTGATAACTCATGATTAAAAGTTATTATTTTTGTCATAATTTCTCTTGAGTTAATTGTAGTATGAGATGTAGATGGTGCATGTTTAGATTTAAAAAGCTTTCTAATTGAAGACGCCATGATTTAAAATTATTTAAACATAGTCTAGGAAGATACTAACATTTTCTGCTGTGGCACAACTGCGGCTTACCAACGGTCTTACGGCCTTTAGGACTTGCTACCTGGAACACCAATCAGTGACAGTGCTAAGGTAGAAGGGCTAGAATCTTACTTAGAATTAGTTTAAATATTTTTAATTTCAGAGTTTTTCATTTAGAAAAGTTTTTTAAAGAAAACCATGCTGAGATTTGAATCGATTTTTTTTTTTTTAAGATCTTTAGGCTCTGATACCACTTGTGTATAATCTGCGAATAGTAATTTTTACAATAGTATTTTTTACAGAGATTTTAAAGATATGATAAATTTAAACTTTAGCTTTTGATGATACTAAGATAAATATAATAAAACGACTTTGAAAATTATAAACTTTAAAACTTAAGATTTGAGAGCTTTGTAGAGAAGTAGATTGCAGAAATTGCTCAACCTCCTAGAAACTTTGAACAAAAATTTTTTTAAATATAATAGAATTCAGAGACGGAAAAATAATACTACAATTCAGATCTTTAGAGAACTTATTCCACCAAAAATAAGTTCATATTATTCTCGACCTTCTTTTTCTGAATTTCGTTCTAGACAATTGAGTACAGATTCAGAAGTAGAAAGCGTCAATCAAAGCGATAAACAAGACATTAAATTTAAGGCACCTATTGCTGAACCGAATAATAACTTGTATGCAACATCACCTACGCATTCAGATTTTAAATCTATTAATGTAATTATAAAAGAATATGCAATCAATAAACAATATATCAAAGAAGATTTCTATTCAAAAAAAATGATGATAAGAGAAACTGGTATTTCAATACGTTTTCTAAACAACAAACACTAGAATATAGAGAAAAATGGTACGATTGTATGCTGTTAAAAGAAATAGATATCCATTTTTTATATGGTTTGAAACGCATTCAATAGCATATAACATAGATTACCCATTTAAAACAATTAATACAAGTTCATCTCTAGGACAATTATGGGAACAAATAGATGGATTCAAAACTAAATCAGTACATCCCCCGTTAAAAGATTTAAAAATAAATACACCAAAAAGATAAATTATAGCTACGCCATTTAAAACTGGTGCAAATAAAGACGATAAAGAACCCATCCTATTACATGACATTAATTCTATTTATCAACAAAATAACTATCAAAGTCAAATATTACATACAATATCAAAGCAAGTATATCAAATAGATCATAAATTAAATACGAATGAATATAATAAATTAGATCAAAAAGATCAAAGTATGCAACATCCTTTTTCATCTACTTCTACACCTATATTTAAACCAATAAATAGACAAGTAATATTTCCTGCAATTGAAATATTAAAATCAATCGCATCTACATTAGCAAATTTAGACAAAGGTAAAGGAATCAACAATATCGACGAAAATGATAATGAATCTATTCAATCCTCTACTCAATCCAATAATGATAATCAAGAAATAAATCGTATAAGAAATAAAATAAGATCAAATAAACCTTATTATAAAAGACATACTCCACCCGATTTACTATATGAAGAACAATATAATCAAAATAGAAATGTATACACTGGAGATGAAATATATGAATGGAATGTAGATGGCAAATCGAAATACCAAATTATGTCTGTATTACAAGAAATGGGAATGGCTTCTATATCCTATAAAGCTAGAGGTAATTCTGATAAGCAAGCATGCGTATTATTAGTAACTAGTTTTACTGGAGCTTTAAAATATTGGTGGGATAACTCACTAGACGTACCTACTCAAGATTTAATAATTAATCATGTAGAAATAAGAAGAGTAGAAGATAATGACGGTTCCGTTGAAGAAGTAGAACATCAAAATGCAGTAGAAGTCTTAATTTATACAATAACCATGCATTTTGTCGGAAATCCTAATGAGGAATCCGAAAGTAAAAAAATAATTTTAACTAATTTGAGATGTCCTACTCTGGGCGACTTTAAATGGTATAAGGATATTTTTATCACTAATATATTTCAAAGAAAAGATTGTAATCAACCTTTTTGGAAAGAACGATTTATCTCGGGATTACCATTTTTTTTGCTGAAAAAATAATCAATAAATTAAAAAATATTCTGGAAGATAACTAGTCCCTTGGAATACAATAACTTATGCTCAATTATTTGTGTTCATTAAAAAAGAAGGTTTAACCTTATGTCAAGAACATAAAGATAAAAAGCGAAATGATAAATACAAATTTAAAACCACGATGGGTTCGTTTTGCGAACAATATAGATATTCAAGGCTTAATCCATCATCAAGAATTAAACATTTAAAATTTAGGCGAAAGAGATCAAATGATATCAAGTATTATCAAAAACTAAAACATTATCAAAAACCTTCGAATTATCTAAAACAAAAGAATTTTCAAAAGAAACCATTTAATAAATATAATAAATATAAATCTACTAATAATATAGTTTGTTGGAATTGTAAGCGTCCTGCATATAGGTCTACGGAATGTAAAATGAAGAAAAAGATAAATGAAATATTTCAAGATCAACCTGATATTCGAGAAAAATTAACAAAATTACTAATATAAGAATCTGAATTATCAGAAAATGAATCTTCTAGCAATAATTCAATAAATGAAATAGAAAACTTAAGTGATTCTTCTACCGAATCACAAGAAGTTTCTGATAATTTATGTAACTGTAATGTAATCAACGTAATAACCAAAGATAATAATAAACAATTCCTAATAGACATTATAGACAAAATAAATGATCCTAAAACAAAAAGAGAATATTTAACAAAATTAAAAGATATTATATATCAAGAAAATCAATTAGCTACTCCTCAACCATTTAGTTTAAACAAAATATTTGAAAAATACCCAACTCAAAGTTTATTTAAACAAGTAACAACTGGCAAATTACAACATGAAGTTAAACACTTAAAACACAAATAAAAGACTTACAAATAATTGTTAACCAACAAGATCTAAAACAATTACACATAGATGCTCGCTTATCTTTAATAGAATCATTAAATCCTAATTAAGCATCTTCAAGTAATCAAAATTCAGAAAATAATAATATTCACATATCACAAAATGAAGAATATATACAAAACATTAATAAAATTAACTATCAAAAATGGTATACCAAAGTAACATTACATATAGGATATGATTTCAAAATTAACACAATTGCATTACTAGATTCTGGTGCTGATTATAACTGCATTCGTGAGGGTCTTGTACCCACTAAATTTTATGAGAAAACTACTAAACGCCTAAGCGACGCTACTGGAAGCAATTTAAGAGTAAAATATAAATTACCATGCACAAAAATCTGTAGTCAAGGATATTGTTTTAAAAACCAATTTATCTTAGTTAAAGATTTAACACAAGAAGTAATATTAGGAACACCATTTTTTACGCAAATTTATCCTTTTAAAGTATTTGAATGCGGAATAACAACAAAAGTTATAGGAACAAAAATGTTATTCAAATTTTTATTTCCTATGAAAACTAAAGAAATATTATAACTCTAACATAATACAATACAAAAAACAATCAACTTAATAGACGAAAAACATAAACATATTCAATATCTATAGGATGAAATATCTTACAAAAAATTAGAAGAACAATTAAAATCTCCTTATATAATTAACAAAATAAAAACTATCAAAAACTAATTAATCAAACAAGTATGTTCTGATCTAACCCAATACATTTTGGGAACGAAAACAACATACGGTTAATCTACCTTATATAAAAGAATTTAATGAAAAACGTATACCAACTAAAGCAAGACCTATTCAAATGAATAAAATATTATTAGAACAATATCAAAAAGAAATACAAGATTTGTTAAATAAAAAATTAATTAGACCATCCAAGTCACCTTGGAGTTGTGCAGCGTTTTATGTAAACGATGTATCTGAAAAAGAACGTGGAGTACCACGACTAGTCATTAATTACAAACCACTGAATGACGTCCTACAATGGATTAGATATCCGATACCCAATAAAAGAGATTTATTAAAACGATTATACAATGCAAAAATCTTTTCAAAATTTGATATGAAAAGCGGGTTCTGACAAATACAAATTGCCGAACAAGATAAATATAAAACAGCATTTACAGTATCTTTTGGTCATTACAAATGGAACGTAATGTCATTCGGTCTTAAAAATGCACCATCTGAATTTTAACACATTATGAATGATATATTCAACAGTTCATCAACATTCGCTATAGTCTATATAGACGATGTCTTAATATACTCAACATCAATTGATCAACACTTTAGTCATTTAAATATATTTTTAAATATAGTAAAAACCAATAGATTAGTCTTATCTATAAAAAAATGAGTCTATTGCAAACTAAAGTAAGATTCTTAGGACATAATATATATCAAGGAACTATGACGCCCATATCAAGATCAATTGAGTTTGCCGACAAATTCCCAGACGAATTAAGGGAAAAAAAAACTCAATTACAACGATTTCTAGGATGTCTGAACTATGTTTCAGATTTTCTACCCAATCTGAGAAAAACTATTCAACCATTATTTCAACGATTACAAAAAAAAACCTAAACCATGGACAAATCAGCATACTAAGTTAGTAAAACAAGTTAAATTGCAAGTAAAAACCTTACCATGTCTGTCAATTCCAAATCTTGAAGCTAGTATGATAGTTGAGACTGATGCTTCAGAAATAGGTTATGGAGGTATTCTAAAACAAAAACTCTCTGAGTCTGATCAAGAGTCTATATTACGTTTTCATTATGGAGTCTGGTTAGGACCCCAGTAAGTTTATTCAACAGTTAAAAAAGAAGTACTTTCCATAGTTAATTGTATTTCAAAGTTTCAAGATGATTTAATCAATAAAAAATTCATACTACGGGTTGACTGTAAGTCAGCAAAAGAAATATTACAAAAAGATGTTAAAAACTTAGTCTCTAAGCAAATATTTGCCAGATGGCAAGCTATTCTATCAGTCTTTGATTTTGATACTCAATATATTAAAGGCGAAAATAATTTTTTACCTGATTTTCTAACAAAATAATATTTATAGGGAAAAACAACAGATCTTCAACAAAAAATTATTCAAGATGACGGATCCTAAAAGCAAGAAACCGATGACTGCATCGGACTACATCAAAACACAATCCCATTTTCAGGGTAAAACCCTAAGTATTCAAAATACTTTCTCGGCGCTTGCCGAATTTCCACCTCTCACTTATTCAAAAGCCGTTTCTACCTCCACCAGTAAAAACCAACGTAGCTAAACCTCCACCCCTACTCCTACATCACAACCTCCGACAAAAGCTACTTATTTTCTCAAACCTCAAAAACAACACCTTTTCACAACCCCTTTTGTTAAACAAATAACCCTTAAAGAACTCCAATCATGTACTCAAAGAATCTTCTATGAAGATAGCCTTAACCAACAGACAATGTAGTCAAGAACCGGACTTTCTACGAGTATAGCCTTATGACCATTATTGGTTTATCTCCTTCGACCAAAATTGTTCGAAGACTATTCCTGGATGGTTCAATGAATGGTGGTACTGGTTCGGTCCTACCAGCGAAATTTACCCAACAGAAATAATCAAGACCTCTTTCCCTTACTACCAAAAACACATCGTCCAACAACCCATTAATCCCCTAAACATCATCGCCTTTCACATTGACATGAGTATCCCGTGGATTTGTTCTTGGCATTTTAACCTCACTCTTCACTTACCAGGAATGCCTTGCTCTTTACTCCGAGAATTTCGGATTAAATGGTGGGACAAATTTACCCTAGACCGTTGCTCCCTCGCCAATATTCAAAAATTCTTCAAAATCACTAAGGAGGTTCACACCGCTATCCAAACCGTCTCTAAATCAATCCCCCTACTTAAACCACATCAACTTCCTACATCCTCTACTTCTAAAACCAAGCCATCTACCCAAACACCCTCCAAACCATCTACTTAAGCAACAACTCAGAGTCCAAGTCACTCATCGAGCTCATCAAAATCCGCCTCTCGCCGCTCTGCAAAGTAGGCGAAACTCCAAAAAACTTATCGCCACAATAAGCCAACAAATGGAATCCTCCGACGATGACGAAGATGACATCCAATTGGTCAACTCTATGCAATCAGACGATCCCTACGGTGGCCCCTTAGGCTAGGATCCATTTGAAATGTAAAAAAAAAAAAAAATCTAATAATGGGTTATCTTGGCATCTGATAGCAATATCAAAGTTAAAGCTATTCCGAAGCAAATGGTTGTCGGTAAAGAATAATCAAATCCGTTTATAGCTGATGCTTTGCTCAAAAGCATGTTAGATGTATAGACATCTAGATAAATTATTCAATATATATTCTAGTAGACTCTATATCTTATGTATTTTAATAAGTATCTCTAAACTATTAATAATCTACAGAGTATAACTGTATCAAAAAACTCTGTATAAAGAAGTATCTGAGAAGTCAAGACAGCATTACCAGGAACATGGGACCCACCTCCGATATATGGGACCCACTTAGACATGTATCAAGTAATCACAACGTCAGCACATACGTATCAAGCACTCCAAACGTCGGCACCACATGCTAATGATACATAGCACGCATTTAGTCAAGTGTCGGCACCACAAACTGGTGACATGTATCACCACAACTTATCAACACGTAGCAAGACTCTCTACACTTCTCCTCCTATATATACCCAATTCGGCATTCGAAGGAGATACGAGCAATTTCTGCAATCTACTTCTCTACAAAGCTCTTAAATCTTAAGTTTTAAAGTTTATAATTTTCAAAGTTGTTTTATTATATTTATCTTAGTATCATCAAAAACTAAAGTTTAAATTTATCATATCTTTAAAATCTCTGTAAACAATACTATTGTAAAAATTACTATTCGCAGATTATACACAAGTGTGCAAAACTTAGATAATGGATCTCATCAGCAGAAAGACCAAATGATAAATAACATTCAAGAAGAACATGGTACAGAGATTGATATGAAGAAGTCTGAGGATATAGAACCAAGGGAATATGAGGAAACTCAGAACTTATTGGACGTTCCCTATATAGAATCATTTGAAAGAGAGGTCAAAGAAGAAGAAGACGTATCAAACTTAGACAATTTTACTGAGGATATAACAAAATAGACAGAAAATGAGGAACGTCAAAGTGATTTAAGGAGTTCTCAAGACCATGATCTTACGGAAGTACAAGAAAGTGAGGTAATGGAAGAGATAGATGAGAAAACGGAGCCAATAGAGCAAGAGACTCCTCATAACGTCTTGAAAGCATCTTTGATTGATCCTCATGTACAGTTATCTGAAGACTACAAGAATGCAGATAATAAAAGTGATGTGATACTTAAACAAGTTCTAGACGATAACAACTCAACAATAGATGAGTCAACTGATCAGGAGATCTCTAAAGAAGGAGAAAATTCAGTGTTGTTGAAAGATTCTTATGATGAATCTACACAAGAATACAAGAATAGAGTGAATGTTGAAGAAGAATCAATACTTTCAACAGACATCCAAAACTCACAAGGTTCACAACCATGGACTCAACAGGTTTCACTCTTCTATTCTAATCATCTTTGACTCCACAAAATGATAACACTAAAAAAAGTATATTGCATAGTTTCTTCCTTTGTCGTTGGTTCTTGATTCGAAATTTTACTAACTTTTTCTTTATCTATTGAATAGTGCGATATAAATTCTTCTGAAGGGATATCACCAAAAAAATTGGAGATCACCCAACAACTAGAGCATGAAGATGCTATTGCCCCAAACACCGTCTCTCAAGATATTGATATTGCGGTGGCCAAAGACTTAGCTGCTAGTGAAACTAATAATGAGGAGAATTTGAATCTTGGTAAGCAAGTTGGAGAAGCTGTGGAAAAGGAATTAGAGTTAAATTTAGAATCAATGCACCACAATATTGGTTTACACGTTAGAGGTGATGATGAAGAATCCAAGCAAGTGATTAGGGCAATGCAAGATGGAGAGACTCAAGGAACAAATGATGAAAACAGATTCTTAGGTTAGTAGTAGTAGTAGTAGTAACTCATAAATGATAATTTCCCTAATTCTATAGATAATTTTACCCATAAGGCATAGATACTTAAAATGTGTTTCATATTCCATTTGTTTATAACCAAATGCTTATTATTTTGCAGAAAATTAACTCACTGATGATACCCACAAGATCATTCAATGCACACTGGATCATGATGAAGAAAATAAACAAGGTTCAACGGAAGGAAGAGTTTACTAATTGTAGATACATTCTTGTGAAAGAAATTAATATGTTGAGAATTCTTTTTAGAAAATGGATTGATCTATAATTAGGTGAAGCAAATTGTTGTATCATTATTTAATGGACTTTTTAAAAAAAAAAAACTGAAATTTGTAAAGTTAACTATTTTTTCTTTTATAATATTCAGAGGTTTTTAATATCTTATGGAAACAACTAGCTAGCATATCTTAGTTTATAGACCTTATATATGGTACACATGAAAATAGAGAAACATTTTGTCTCAATATGCCTAACTTTCGAATGCAATTGATATCAAAATGATGATACCAAACATATGTAATTAAATTATCCAATATACGAATTGATATGTAAATATACATTAAATACATTTTTTTAGTCAAATTTTTAGTTTCCTTGTTTAGTATCTAATGATTTTCTTCGGATTTCCTTTTCTGTGATTATGATACCACCGTAATTGATCACTCAAAACTATAATATTGTGTATCTATGTATCAATATTAATTGACTTAGTGGTAAATCTCGTAAGTTATAAAAACAAGGGCACGTAAAACGCATCTAATCTTATATAAATAAATAACTAAATAAAATCAAACCGTCAAACTGAAAAGGAAAAAGTTTAAATTAAACTGTGTTTAACTTTTCTTTTCTTGATACGTAGGTTCCCGAGTTAGTATATATTCCATTTTGGCAAACTAAATATCCCATTTCTAATTTTTCTTTCCTAAACTCTCATCTTCATTTAAAGGTTATATCTCAATATCTTGGACTACCTTCCTTAAACGCAAACTAAATCAAACTGAATATATAAATTTCGCATATATAAGCTCGACTCATCGTTATTCCGACAGACTCTCCAAACAGATGTTTCTGCAATAGAAACTAGTTGAAACTTTGCTTTGATATTCAAGTAAGATTACTATTTTATGTAAATACAATTTTTACTTATTTTCATTATAGTTCTGCTCTGCTTCTAAAGGTTTGTCTTGCTCGGTTTCTTTTGGAGTTTTTGCTAGATTGGGAATTAACTCATACTTCTCGGTTTCCGACTCTTGGCTCTGCGTTTACTGATTAAGTTGTGAGTCGATTTCAAATTTCTTTTGCACTATCTTTTGGATTGTGATTGCATATATGGGATTAAAGTAGATAGCTTAGGAAAAACATAAACGCCTTTACTTAGTTTGGGTATCATCATCGAAATTTGAGTTTTAGTAGAGCTAATGTTTATATGTAAATGACTATCGCAAAACGCCTACAAAACATAAACGATTATTCAAAGTAGTGTTTTAGACTTTATGTGTATATATTCTAGGTTAACTTGGCTTAGAGAAACGATTATTGATCACAAAACATATCAATTCAATATATTTGTTTTTTTCTTTGGGTAAGAAAAAGCTTTATATGTTTATATGTTTTGTGTAATAATAATAACTCAGGTTACAGAGTGTCTTGAATTATTATCAAGATCTTAAGAAAACGAAAAGTGATAAAAACGAGGGTTGGTTTCTTTGAAGCAAATATAGTCTTTAATTTGTCTTTAGCTTTTTTTTTTTTATTAATCTGATGAATAATATTACAACCTTTAGACTTATTTATATAAGCCTCGAATCCGACCAATATTAATAAAAAAATGAAAATTTATAAAACTTATTGTACTCGTGGCATCAAGTCCTATTCTGATTTTAAGTCATTTTGTTTAACACAAAGGAAGGTTTAGAAGAAAGTTTTTTATATAAAACTTTTTTAAAAGAAAGTTGACCTATATGTTTTGTGTAATAATAATATCTCAGGTTACAAAGGATGGTTCAGAAGAAAGTTGTTGACCTAAGAAGGGTAGCGAACGATAAGACAAGGATAACAACTTACAAGAAGAGGAAAGCTTGTCTTTGCAAGAAGGCAGAGGAGTTCTCAACTCTCTGCGGCGTCGAGACATGTCTCATCGTCTATGGTCCCACAAAGGTGGCCGATGTGGTGATTTCGGAGCCAGAGATATGGCCAAAGGACGAGACCAAAGTCAGAGACGTCATACGCAAGTATAGAGACACAGTGTCGAACAGCTGCAGGAAAGAAACCAACGTCGAGACTTTCGTTAACGATTTAGGGAAGGCAAAAGAAGTTGAGCCTATTAAGAGAGTGAAGAGTAATAATAATAAGTATTGTATTTGGGAGGAGAAGCTAGACAAGTGTTCACGAGAGCAGCTACGTGGGATTTTCTGTGCCGTGGATAACAAGTTACTTGAAGCTATAACGAGACAGAATCGTAATATTATTAGTGCTCATCATCAAGCCATAGAGACACCAATCCCGCAGAATTTAATGGATCAATATCACATGCAGCAACAATATTATCCTGAGCAGCAACAGCTTCAAGGCTTGATGATCCCTAATAATATGGGGTTCTCGTTCATCCCATCTCATGATGATCAGATTCAAATGGACCAGAACCAGAATTGTTACGACTTAGGGTTACCTCAAGGCTTGATGATGCCAAAGGGAAACGATGGTACTCAGATGATGCAGAGGCAAGTACTACAACCTTTTTATCTTGAACCAATTTCACAGAGATCTGCAGCTTTGAATGTTAACCCGTTTGCGTCACATCACGGCCCGTTTAATATTCCTTGGAGGTTTCCGTCTGGCAATCAAGTTGAAGAATGGGACCTTTTCGGGAAGAAATCGATTTGAATGAGAGCTTTATTAGTTTTTTTTCTTTCTTCTTTTTAATTAGCTTATTTAGTTTTTAGCTAGGGTTTTATATTTTTGCTTCTGTTGGTTTCATTTGTGTATGAATGGCTTGGGTTTCTCAAGTATGTTCTTGACATAACAAATCATTCTTTCTTTTAATTAATTCTATAAGATTTTTGGTTTTGGGTAATATGATTAAATACTGGTTCATTTTTGTACAACAAAAGAATTTATTTATTGTTGGTTTTAAGTTAAAAAAAAAAGATTATAAACAGAATAGAAATTTAAAAAAAAAAAACAAAAAAAAAATAAGAAGAAGAAGAAGAATAATAAATTAACTAGTGTCTAAATAGTATACATATATAATGTTCGTAGGAAAAGAATAAAAATATAATGTAGCAATTAATTGCATTGTTCTCAAATATTGTCTGTTTTAGAACTTCATGTGGTTGTTGAAAACATAGTTTGGTGACTTTGGTCGATTGAGACAAAGAATGAATAATGCCCCATATTGTGATCTATATTCAAACCTTAAACAACAAAATTTGGATATTAGTTAAAGATGGCCAAGTTTGTGTCTTTTTGATCCTTTTTCTGCAACTTGTATGATATAAATATATAAAATTTTATTTTTTTCATCAATAACTAACACTCTTCACTCTATCCGATTAATTTTTTTTTTATTATGCATAATATTCTATCTATATTGTATGATAATATAGGAATTAGACTATTGTGTATTTTCTGAAAAGGGTGATCCACACCCATCATTGGCAAATTCTTACTTTCATTAGTTAATTCGTTATGGTATATAATCTCGGTTTACTCTTCAAACTGGTTCTTTAAGCTCATCGTTGGGTGTCTGTGGGAACTGAGACGTGAAGCTGCGAAGGCCCATTTCGTATCGGTGGTCCAGACTCCAGAAGTGAAGATGATGATTGATGACTCATGAATGAGTAGTGGGAGTTATTAAAGTCAAAAACAGAGCATCACATTTGGGCTTAATTTGGCTTAACTTGTATATCGTTTTAATTTGGCTTTGTTCAACATTTTAACCACACTGGTTATTCTACATTAGCCACATAATTTTTTTTACACCATTTGTTCCTTTGCAACTTGCAATTCACCCTTTAGTTGCAATATATTAACTCTGTAGCTGAGTAAGAAAAAAAAAACACAGAGACAAAATTTAACTCAAAGATTAGGCACTTTTACGAAACTTTTAATTAACTATTTTAATTTGGAATTTAAAAAATGGACGTTTATTATACAATTTTCAAATTACGATTGTTTCGTCCATATGAAAAATTAAGAATTTCACTTACACCCTTTAATAATTAGAGATCGATCTCCATCGGCTATTGTTGAAACATTACGTTTTGCGTATCATAGCAAGAACCTGCATTGTTAAACCCTCCAAGCAGAAACTGGCCGTACGAGTGAACGCCACTAATAGCGTTTCCAATCGTTATGTTGAAAGTGTCCACATGCGTTTCATTGTTGCCCGTTTGGCTCCAAGGAAACGCGGTTAGCCTTGAACGCTGCTCCCCAACAACAATAGAGGTCTTATTGGTCTCCAAAGAAGCCTCATCTTCAAGATTCACGGTGGTTATGTCGTGAATACTTGCTCGTCTTTTGTCTTTGCCGCCGGAAAGTTGCCGGATAAAGTACTTTTGGGCGTGGCTAGCGACTTGCGTTGGCGTTCGCGTTATCACAAAGTTCCGAGATATGTTCCTCCAATCTCCTTTGCCGTATTTCTTCAAACCCATTAGAAATAGCCTGATCAATGGTAACAAATACTGTATAAATGATATTTTCATACATTACAAGATAATATGAAAAAGAATGTAAATATTGAATCTTTACCCAAATAAATTGTTCGATTTAGGTTTCATACTACGAGTATGCATGTATATTTCTTCAAGACCATTAGAAATGACCGGATTGTGACAATAAGAAATATCTAGTCAAAGATATTTTCATAAAGTTATATATCACACAATAAATATCAAATTGTCATTTTCGAATAAATAACCATGTATATATTGGATATTTTACATATCAATTGTTCAATTTAGGCTTCTTAATAATTCTGTATAAAATCACGATTTATGTTAAACTATTTTCGACTCTGCATGATTAGTAACCAAATTCTATGTCAATCTCACCATTGAGCCGATTCTTGATTAGATTAATTTTCACCATTCCGGTATAAAATCATCTAATTCCCGAGATAATTCAATTCCCACTAAACCGGAAAAAGAACAGAGACTTACTTGTGTTCTTCCTCCGTCCAAGGAACGCCTTTCTTCCGCTCCAGCTCCGGTGATCTACCGGCCGTCGACCGTTTATTACCAACCGGATGACCCGGTTTGAATCCGTTACATCCGCCGCCAGCCCAATCAAGAGTGAAAGGCGGCGATGTGATGTAACCGGGGACGGGGATTAAACCGGCCTCGATGCTGCTGACGTCAGCTTCCAGCTCGTGATACTGTTTGATGACGTCACTGACGGTCTTCCCCGGAATCACCGCCGCTACCTTCTGCCACCGATCAAGAGTGTTGTCGTCGTAAACCGCCAAAGCATTCTCGAATGCCTTGTTCTCCGCCACCGTCCACGTGGCACCTTCGCCGGAAGCTGTGACGGTAACGTTGATCTCGGTCTCCTCCATGAGCCAGTTTCCAGCGGACACGTGTGACGTCGTCGGTCTCAGAACCTCCATGTCCGAAAAACTACAATCTATAGCTCTGTTTTTATTCCTTCTTTAATAAGTTTTGTAATTAAGCACAAATCATACGGACAGAGTTCAACGGATTTACGAGTTTAGGATTTATTTAGATCCCAAAATAAAACTAAACTTTAATTAATGGGAAGGAAGAAGAAAAAAATCATTATAAAATGATACTTCATTTTTATTTTGTTTAGAGAAGAAATCATAGGAATTTCTTTGAAGCATTGCTTAAGACTCGAGACCCACTTCAAGGAATCTAGAAAAGTTTCAAACTTTATGAAAAAGGAATCGAGAAAATCTAGTCTAGACGATCGAGATCTGGGGGAAGAAAGAAAACAAATCTATTGGGTTTTCCAGATTTGGTGGAGGTTATATATAAGCATGAGTGGTGGTATATAAGAAGTATCAGAGACGACTCAGAGTTGGAGATTTAAAGATCTGGTGTGGATAAAATTTCTCGGGAAAATAAACATATGGCTACAGAAAATGAAAATATTAATATGGGGGGAGAAGAAGCTACCTTGGAGTTTACCCAATTGGGAAAACTATAACGTGCAAGAAGAAGCTAATGAACCCATAAATGGAAAGAAAACTGAAACCGGCAACCAAATTCTAAATCTTTCTCCACTCAAAAAAAAAAAAGATATTGAGAAGTTGGTAGAGAAAGGAGGCGATGATTTGGGTTCTTATAGTTCTGTTCTTGAGAAATTAAAATTATGGATGATGCTGTGTTTTTTTTTTTTTTACAGATGAAAGAGTTTATTCTCATTTTTACTCATATCTATTTTTTTTCGTATAGTAAATGTTTCTACTTACACTGTTTTTAGGGTAAATTTGATGAAAGTTTGTTAACAATCTAATTGTTTTAACCAGACAGTTCGAATAAGTGATTAAAACATGTGTACCAAAGTTGAAAAGAAGTGTATAGAAATCACCTAAAATGGTTCACAGCGGTTTATTCACCGGACCCCAGTTTGATATTTTAAAATTTTCTACTATTTTTGAGCTTTTATAAGTTATGTAATCATATTAATAATTTTTAAAAATAAAATTTGTGTGAATATTATTTCTTATTTTATTAATCTTTAAATTATTAAGACGTTTATCACCAATCATAAATCGCGAGATCAACCAAATCAAATATTTTCTTGCTACTACATTTTCCACTTTTTTTTTTAATAACCAAAAGTATTTTGACCTCTTTATCAAAACTATTGCAATTAATCGGACTCTAAAAAGGTTTAACGCTTCTTTTAGTAATAAGTTCGTTTAGATAGACTTGTGTACATTGTATCTAGGTTTACGATACTAGTATAAATGTTATAATAATAAGTCATTAATTAAATTATATGTTAAGCGATTAAACTGACAATAAATTTGAAGTGATATAGTCTTATAAATTTGTAATGTAAATACTGCCTTGTCAAGTTTGGTTTGGTTAAATTAACATTTTTATCAAAAAAAAAGTTTGGTTTGGTCAATTGTCTTACAGGAAGACACGAAAAAAATAGTATAAATTTGTACCTCTAAGAAAGAAAATAAAAAGAATGGAAGAAAAATTCTGTGACTACTATGATTACAAAATAATAATGATGGCGAACGCTCTGATATATTGTGATATACTGTGAAATAAATATCATTGAGACAAAAAAAAATGATTTTATTTATTTAATTTAAAATACACGAAGTTGACATTTTCTGGGAGTGTACGATGCCTCTCGGAACAATAACAAAATTTCAACATTCTTATTAAAATAATCCTCTAAAAATTATATACAAAAACATATAGGTTACTGATACTTTATACTTTTATAGTTTTTATTTTCACTGATTACGTACAGCTGATATTATTTTTATTTATTTTTGCAATTTGGGATTTTATGTGTCAGATCGGAAAAAAAGAGCCGCCAAATGAACGGTCGAGATCAGCGGTAAATTACATGGCCAAGTTGTACAAAGGGGTCCACGTGAGATGCCGTTTTGCATTATCATTGGTCGGTCTCCCACTTTAATCGTGTTTTTATTTTTTATTTTAAGATCTCGAGGAATCTGTCTTCTCCATTATGATTTGTTCACGTGGCATATTTATGTACGTCCGATCAATTCATATGTGATTTACTTAAAAGTGCTGACACGTAAGATTTCCTACGGCTCTCAATTGGTTTGGTAAACGTTACCGGTTAGTAATCGGACACATAATTTTGGAATAAAAATACATAACAATCTTATTTGTGAAATAAAACAATACTATAAAATTATGAAAATAAAGAGTATATTTTACTCAATGTTCAAATGGTGCATCACTAAACTACTATCTCTTTTTTTTTTTTTTTGACGTCATAATAAATAAAACTGGGGATCAAGGAATGACCCAAACCCAATCTACAATAAGTTTCAAAAGCATAATAAATCAAAATAGAACGAAAAGATCAAAGGCCCATTACGAAGTCTGTTCAGAAAGAAAAAGGTTTTTAAGCCACAAGGGAGCACCCTTTGCCATATATGATTGTCGAAAACACTCTTGTTGCACACTCTTAGCGATTTGCCACGACCCTTTGTTTGCTTCCTTTGGTTCTTGAATCACCATCCAACCTGACCGGTTCCTCATTATCTCCAAGAACTCTGAGGCAGGTCTTCAAGCATTGGGAGCTAGATGAGGCCTTTGAATACCGGTGATTAACTCATTGTCTTCCAATGAAAACAGGATATTAGGAATATAGATATCTTGCAAGCTTCGAGAAGCCCATTGGAGAACAACAGAAGCAGCTTCCATAGCGGAGGCAACATTGGTGAACATATCCCGAGCATGGAAAAGAACATCTCCCTTGTGATCACGTAGAACCCAAGCTCCACCTGCAAAACCATCCTTCTTGAACCAACATACCCCAATATTGCATTTGTACCAATTCTGAGGTGATTTGGTCCATTTTCTGCTCTGAGGCTCTCGGTTCCCAACACTTAAGCTCTTATCTTCTTTCTCAACCTCTTGGGCAACAAACCAAAAGTCTGCTTCTCCACTGGCTTTGTTCACGACTGCTAGAGGATCAATTGCATATTCTTCATGAATAAATTTATTCCTGCTCTTCCAAATATACCACGCTATCCACGGTATTCTGCATCAGAATTCTTGGGGAACCCTCCTGTCTTTCATTATTTCCAACAGTTAATTTGCTAACCAGTTTCCAGATTTAACTGAGTAGACTCCTGACTTTGTGTGCTTCCAACTCCAGCTATCCGGTAATAAGACTGCAGGTTTAATCTTCAGAATTCTTCTGACCTCATCCGGATAAAAAAAATCCTCTAGGATGGCACGATCCCAGGTTTTACTATTGGAGTTTATCAAATCGCAAACTCTCAGATTAAGGTCGATGGAGCTATTTTTAATAAGTGGCACACCACTATATCCATTCTCTAGCCATGGATCAATCCACACTCGAATACTAGCTCCATTACCAATACTTCGTTGTAAACCTTTAACTAGCAAATCCTTTCCAAAAACAATACTTTTCCACCCATAGGAATCTTGTCCTAGCACCTCAGCCTGCAGGAAATCAGTTTGGGGGTAGTATATACCCTTTATAAATCTTGCAAACAAGGAGTCTGGATCAGTCAATAGCCTCCATGCTTGTTTAGCAAGCAGAGCCTGATTAAAGTCTTCAAGATCTCTAAACCCGATTCCTCCATTCTCCTTTGAGAAGCACAGTTTCTCCCAACTACTCCAGCACATTTTCTTCTGACCTTCATGAGAGCTCCACCAGAATTGTGTCATTGCACTTGTTAGAGTTTGAATCGTAGTCTTGGGTAACTGATAGCAAGATATTGCATGAATAGGCATTGCAAAGGCCACTGACTTGAGCATTATCTTCTTTCCTCCATGAGAGAGCAGCTTGATGTACCAATTATTCACTCATCCTTTCATTTTATCCCTTATATAGCTCAGAAGTTTGACTTTGGAGCCCTTGAAGCACTCTGGAAGTCCTAGATAATTTCTTGTGCCTCCCTCATTAAAAATCTGGAGTTGTTGCTGGATGCTCTGTTTCCTGTCGATTGGAATTTTTTTTCCAAAGGTTATAGCAGATTTAGCTAGATTCACTTTTTGCCCCGCAGTTTGCTCATATCATTTGGAATACTTATTAACGAATTTACACTTGTGGTGACAGCTTTACAGACGAATAGACTGTCATCATCAAAGAACAAGTGGCTGATAGTCGGGCCTTGAGAGTCAAACTTAATACTCTGTATCATTCTCTCAGTTTCCGTTTGAGAGATACGATGAGAAAGGCCTTCCGCACATAGGAAAAATAAAAAGGGGGATAGTGGATCCCCTTGGTGGATCCCTCGATTAGGTTTTATAAATCTTGATTCTTGACCA
>CM051391.1:4923008-5036760 GCA_028015245.1 Cardamine occulta | reverse complement strand
TTGAGCAAAACGGAGAAAGTAACCGAAGAAATACAAAAGGTTATCCAATGAATCCATTTAGGATGAAAGCCCAACTGTTGTAGGATTGCACTTAAGTATCCCCAATCAACTCGGTCATACGCTTTAGACATATCAGTTTTGATGGCCAAAAACTCACTAGCTTCCTCCGAATTAGACATTAGGCTATGTATTACCTCGTGTGCAATCAAGATATTGTCGGAGATTAGGCAACTTTCCACAAAGGCAGACTGAAAGGGAGATACAATCTGAAGAAGTATTGCTTTCAATCTCTGAGCTATAATCTTTGAAACGATCTTATAGAGTGTAGATCATAAGCTAATCGGTCTAAGATCCTTCATTCTGACTGGTTTTGTAATCTTAGGAATTAGGCACAAGTGGGTAAAATTCCATTCTGATGGGAAGAAGCCATTTTCAAAGAAACTGCGAACCTCTTGAGTGACTTAAAAAAAACCAGTAATGTTGGAAGAAAGCACCTGTCATCCCATCTGGCCCCGGTGTTTTTGATCCATTGATGGAGAACACTGCATCAATGATCTCCTCGTCTGTGACATCTCGGATTAACATGTCATTCATCTCAGTAGACACTCGAGGAGAGAGATCATCAAGGAATTCAAAATCCTGAATAGGAGTCTCATTAGAGAACAGGGATTTGAAGTAGTTCTCAGCCACTACATCTTTTGCTTTTTCATCTCTGTGTATTACACCATTGTCATCCACCAACTTCTCAACTCTATTTCTCATCCGGGTTGCTTTGACTATCGAGTGGAAATGTTTTGTATTTTTATCCCCTATCTGAGCCCATTTCTCCCTAGCTTTTTGGCGCCAAAACTCTTCTTCATCTCGATAGGCCTTAGCGAGCTCCTTTGTGACTTTGAATACCTCACCAGTAGATGGTCCAAAGCCCGATTGTAATTCCTCTAACTCAAATTCCAAACGTGTGATAGCTTCCTGGGCATTAGTCGAGTTTTTCCTCTTCCATACACTGATATCTCTTCTGCACACTTTTAAGCTATCCAAAACTGAGAGATGTTGTCTATTGCTTTTAATCCATGCTTTCTTTACCACCTCCGTAACCTGAGGTTTGTATAGCAACTTTCTATCAAATCTGAATAAACCTCGGATCGACTCATGTGATCCAATAATCTTTAGATGAACCGGTCTATGGTTCGAGCCTCTTTTAGTTAGGAAGGTTTGGTTCGTTTGTAGAAAAGTTCTCAGCCACTCCTGGTTCACGAAGCTCCTGTCCAATTTACATTGGATCCAATGTCCATATCTCTATCCTCTCCAGGTCCATGGGTTTCCATAGCTCGAAGGTTCTTGCATTTTTTTACTCTTGATAACTTGGGCAAACTCTGAGTAATGGCTTTCAGGTCTCGTGGGCCCTCCCAATTTTTCATTGCCATGCAAAGTGGCATTAAAATCACCTATCATACACCACTCTTCCTTCTTCTGACATCCATACTTCATCAGTCTCTCCCAAACCATATGTCTCAGGCCCTCTTGTGGATCTCCATAGACAAAAGAAACGAAACATGATCTTCCATTCAATACAAGTTTCGTATCTATCACATTCTTGTCTTCATACAGGATCTCCAGAGTTACAGAGTCTTTCCAGAACAAAGCAATTCCACCACTCCTTCCTCTTGGATTAATAAAGAAACCTCGTTCATAACCCAACCAAGCTTGTATATCAAGCATTATATTCTTCTTATTCATCGTCTCCATAATAAACATAACCTCAGGGAAGTATAGACTATGTACCTCCTTAAGTCGAGGAACCACCAAATCGTGTGCCCGGCCCACTCCTTGGCAGTTCCAGGATAGAATACTCATCTGGAATAGGGCGGTCCCTCCTTTGGGACCACCACCTCTAATGGTTCTTTCATGGACCTTGCTTTCTCATTTAGTCTGGTTCTCCTAGGAGGAGGTTGGTGTTTGACCTTAGGTTGATTGCCTTTCTTCTTCTCAGGGCTCTGTACTTCCCCTTCTTCCTGTGTTTGAAGTCTTTTCACTGGTCTTTTTCGTCCTTTCTTAGTGCCTGAAGAGCCAGCCTCAGAAGATGCATTGCCTTTGCCAGTAGATCCAGAAACCCAGGCCAAGTCCTTGCTTTCACTTGTGCATTTGCCTTTTAACTTTTTTCCTGATCCACCTGACTTGTATCTTTGTTTACTAGATCCCACTGAGTTTGTAACCTCTTGTAACTCATACCCAAAGACAGGACCTTTTCCCATATTCACATCAGAGGTGTAGCTCGGAGGCTTCTCCAGGTGAAGCTTAGTCTTTGCAGCAACTGGATCTTTGCTTACCTCTGCAATTGAGGCTTTGACTCTTTCTTCACGGATATACCTTTCTTCTTCTGGTCCATTGCGAAGATAAGTTCTCATTTCATCAAGAACTTCCTGAGCAATTCTTGGTTTTCCTGTTGTTGGATCCGTGCCTACTTGGCATTCCAAAAGCACTCCGAACAAAGGATCTCCTTCTTGAAGTACTTTTTGGTTCGATTTTTGTGCAGACATAGAGTTAGATTCCTGATTACTCTCACTCCTGTATCTTCTTGCCTGTCGGAGAAGGAAACAGCTATCTCGATCATAAGTAAGCCTCTGGCAATTTGTACACCGACGCTGGATCTTCTCATAGTGATAATAAACCATGGTAGATTCTCCATATCGCAGGTTAATGACCTTCGATTTCTTCAGAGGCTTGGTGACATCAATCTTGATACGAACCCTAACATAGTCATAGCAGTGTGGTTTTGATGGATCAAAATCAACAATATCCACAGAGCCCACTAATTCACCTAACGCCTTTATTGCCTTCTTTGTGTAGTGATTAACAGGGATATTTCGGATCTGTACCCACACCATAGCATAGTTTAGGTAGTCTATCGGAGGTCTCTCCACCCATCTTTCCATGACTACCATCCACTCATTGAAGCAGACTACTCCCTTATCCAATATCTCCTGGAGTTCGTACTCAGAGCTCACGATGAATTGAAATCTGTCTTTCGATAAAGCAACACCTCTGATTCGACCAACCTTATCCCACTTTCTCGGTAGCTCTAAGATCAGATCAGAGATCTTTTGTCTGTCTGGGTTTAAAACTCTTCCCATAATGCTTAACTTGTTCACATCGTTCGAATAATATTCTGGGAGATCCGGCATCTCGAACGGTAAGTCTTCCTCTTTTGCATATTCTTCCATGACTTTTGAGACTTGTAAACGAGTAGGATCCACAGATGCTTAGTTTATGACTGAAGATCCAAACTAAGAAGACTAAACAGAGCAGATATTGCCGGTAGTCACCAAAAGTAGATTCGGATCTGACTCTTCGAAGAAAATCCTAAGCAAAGAGCAAACCCTAACCCTAGCCGAGATTACACCCTAAGACTAACCAGATCTACTCCTATGAAAACCCTAAATTGACTGTAGCCGTTGAAACTCTCATCGTGACGTTACCATAGTTCGAAAGCCGTACGGCGATCTACCGCTCCTAGCTCCACCACTTGAATCTGGCAAGGGAGCGGGCATACGCTAGAGAGACCGGGATCGATTAGGGTTATAGAAGCAGAAAGAGAGTATGTAAGTGGAGAAAACTCAGACCGGAGGCAAGGACGGCGAGGAAGTGAGCTTTGTGAAGTTAGGGTTTATTGAGGCAGCGGCGAAGTCAAAGAGAGAAGGGGAGGCATCTAGGGAGAGAAACATCTTTTTTACTACTATCTCTTTATTTACAAAAGTTCATTTCAAAATAATGTCAAATTAATTTATGGGTGAGTATGTCTCTCGTCAAGGAGTTTAGAACAAACACACCAATCACAGTATGTTTATAATGATGGAGCTTACAATAATCATACCAATCATTGTTTTGAAAGATTAAAGCATACGATTAATCCAAAAGACATGAATTCGGGTATATTTTTATAACAATAGTTGACCATTGTGTGAGTTATCTTTTATCCAAAATACCATAGTGAAATTTTAAGAATTTATCTAATTTTTTTTTATGTTTTTGTTTTATGTAGAATCTTGGAACATGTCAAAAGAAATCCAAACCGAGTTTAGTATAACATAACATTCCTCATTTCACGGATCACAATATACATAGATGTATATAATTATGCCCTAATTAATCAGTGTTTAGGGAGCACTAATTAATTACATTTAGTCCAAGAGATTTTGTATTTTAAGCCGGTAAGCTTGTGTTACGTGGCCGATAATGGTACCATACCGTACTTAGAGAATAAATTATATCATCTTAATCCAGTTTAAAGTGTTTAATATATGACCTTGATCATATACTATTAGAGAATTTTTTATTGTCCCCCAGTCATTTATATGTCACACAATAGACATATCTACTGATAGTTACGGCTGATATATAATTTTCTCAATTACTATGATTGTAATAATCTAATTAGAAGTTTCTCCAATACACATTATCCTTTCAAGTTTTTGTTTTCAATAAAACTATACCATTTGACTCTACTAAAATATAATTAAGAAAACTCATATTTTGGAATTAGTCATTTGACAAAAAAAAAAAAAAAAAAAAGCACCTTCATATCATCTATGTCATTTCAGTTAAAAAGAAGTTGAAAGTTATCATATATATGACTAAAAAAGCAATTGCCAATTCTAAAATCTTTCGCACATGTTTCATATATGAAAAATGCAAGATCGCCAAAAGAATAATGTATATAATTTTCATAATTTGAAATAGATGCATGTTTATTTTAGTCTGTTAATAATTTAATCTTTTTTCCTTTTGGGATTCTTAGCTAGTGCCCCTTTGGACTTTCAAGGAGGTACATGTAGGGGAAGGTCTAAATGTTGGAGAGACATGGCAATAATTGAATACTAATTTTTGCCATTTTTGGTACAACTAATATCCTCCATACAATTTTTGCCATTAATAGAAGTCTTCCAATTTAAATACTTTAACATTGTTATTATTTTAGAGTATTATTATTTCAAACAAGGAATAAGTCAGAGACCCAAAAATCTGTTTAAACAGAAATTAAAATCAAAATGAGGTTTTAGTGCACCAAGGGACAAACGTCTTGCGAAATGGATGAAACAGCCAAAATCTTTTGGAATCAATTCCCTGACAATTTGTTTTATTTTCTCATAATAAAATATTATGACAAATTTTCATGAAAATTGTGATTCCAGTATAGCTGGATAATATAGGCACACGTACATATTTTTATATTCACATGACTACAAAAAAAAAAGTGCAAGGATCCAATTAAATGGTTACATATGAACTCACCGTTCCACATCTACGTTTATATTTTTCAATAGTTCAATGTGACGCCCTCTTGTGTGACACTCCCAAAATTTGCTACATCAACTTTCTCTATCATTTTATATTCAACAACGATGTGGTGTCTATCCAATTTTAAATTTGAATCTCTTTGAGTTTTTTTTTCTTCTTCTGGATTTTAAAACTTTTAGGGTTGCATATGATATGTTGGCATCAAGGTGAAAATAATTAATTTACAAAATAATAGATATTAAAAAAAAATCATCATTCGAAAAATGACGGAGGATTGTATGCATGTGTGAAATATAAACAAAAAAATCACTAAATTAACCAAAAAAAAACGAAAAAAAAACCCTAACCACTTTAAGGAACACCGAACGAACCTTTTGATTTTGCCAAAGAGAATCCGTGACATTTGGTGTTTAGAAATTAATTATCTTATATGATTCCATGAGCACCGTATGGATTTCTTTTGTTTTTAAAATTTTTACCAAGCAGTCAAAAAATTTAAAGTAAAGAACTCAAACAGAACAAAAACGTTGTCTGAATTTTGTTTTAAAACACATAATTTCCCTTTACGAAAAAAAATCCATTTATGTTCCTTTTTATTACATACAAAAAAAGAAAGAATTGTAAGTAGTCCACCAAACCCGAACCATTATATGTTATGGTTTTGGTGTTGATTCAATTTTCAGGTTTGGTTAAACCGGAGAGATTGAAGCTGGTTTTGGGTTGATAATGGTTTAGATATTGGCATGAAAGATTTCGAACTCACAGTATTATATGTGAACTTATATATTTCTAAATTTTGTACAAATAGATAAATATCTAAAAATAGGATATGTATAAAGTAGATAAAAGTATGGTCATTGACATGAAATTAACTACAACTTATATAACTCTTTTGAAAAGGTGATGCTTTAAGCCACCTTTTGGTTGTTATATAACAGTATTAGAGTTCAACGTTGCGGAAGCGTTTATACCGAAAGTGTACCTTACGATGGTATATATCAATGGATATAACTTGGATGTAATCTGGAATTGAAAGAAGTCAGAGAAGATATCACAAAGTGGATATCAACTACTTATCACCGATCAAGTGCCTCTCTGAGTTGTCCTCACTGTTTTCCTAAAGTCTATGTTTTTTTGGTTCTCTTTTTCTGCTTTTTCTCTTGAGTTCTTATGAACTCAAATCTATTTTTTTCTTTGTCTGAAATGTCTGTTATATATACAACACATGAGACATGTTCAAGAGACACAAAGATCAAACAATGCATCTGTTTATTTAATAGAAATAACTTCTATAACTGTCGGTTAATGAAACCGATTCGGTTCGGTATTATGCCTTAATCATGGGCGTAACCGATTTTAAACCAACATCTCCCATTCGCACATGATAATGGACAGAAGACTAAAACAATAGTCGTACAAAAATAATCTTGAAAACCATGACACAAAACTCATACAGCAAATGAACCATGTGACCCCTTTCGAGCATACCTGCATTTTGGGAGCTAAAATGTGTACTTGTTAGAGATACACATTTGCTACAACCCTAAGATGAAACATTCATACATCATTATGTATCCTGTTCCCCAAACCATTTGCCTTTTATATCGGTCTTAACATATCCTATCCCTTAAGCATATATTAGACTTTCTCATGCATCATGTGTTCACTATATTCTAACTTCAATTAAGTGATATAGTGGCTGGCCAGCAAACACATATGCTAACATACAAACAAATGATTTTCCTTTCTATTCTCATGTCCAAAAGTTCTGAATTAACTGCTTTCTTAACATGTCTCATAAGGTTAATTATTTCATCACCGTCGAAAAACATGTTAAAGTAGCAAACATTAACACATCCCTTTAAGTACATAGTTGAAAGTTCAAGGGTAACATTTAACCACAAATTGGTTTTTATAGGAACTCACATTGCGAGAGATAGGGAAATATTGATCACTTGCTTCCTATATGGTCATTTTAGCACATGTGGTATGACTCACATGTCATAGTGATTATCTTGCTCAAGATTGTATCGATTTGATAATCATACATCACTATATGGATCAAAGTACTACTCTTTTGCTTACTAGCTCTTAAGTCACATACTTATTCAGCTTTATCAAGTGTTCATGATTCTGGGACTATCATGATCGATATTTGAATTTTATACCTCATCTTAACTTCCTTTTTAAGGCGATAATTATAAGAAATATGAGGCATTCTCCCACTGATGCCAAGCTTATAATTTCTCATCTCATATTTTCACCAAAAATATGAGGCGATTGTTCATGTGAATGAACCAATCTCTGACTTGATAACAATTTTAAATATTTATATGTAATTGTATAAAGTGAAAGAAAAATGACTAATGTATAACATGCTTTAAATATCATAAGATATGTGTAAAACATAAATACAATGTCAAATAACAAAGTCTACTAGTACATCTCCTAGACTCTACGCAAACCTAGAGCTTGAACATGAGCATTAAAAACATCTCTAGGAATAGCCTTGGTGAAAGGGTCAGCTACCATCTTATGCGTAGAGATGTACTTTACTATCACTTCCTTCTTTGCTACAATATCTCTTACGAAACTATGCTTGATCTCAATGTGCTTGGTCCTTCCATGATACTTTGGGTCTTTCATATAAGCAATGCAAGCTTGGTTGTCACAATGAATCATAACAGGGTGCGAAGGATTTGGTGTGACGTTTAAGCTTTGTAACAACCTCCTTAGCCATACAGCCTCTTGGACCGATGCTGAACATGCCATGAACTCAGCCTCCATGGTAGACAAAGATGTATAAGATTGTTTCTTGCTGCTCCAAGTAATGGCACCATCACTTAACAAGAATATATATCCCGAAGTTGATCTACGCTCATCAAGGTCGTCAGCCCAATCAGCATCTGAATATCCCGTCAATTGTAGATTACTTCTTTGATAACACAAAGAATATTCCATCGTTCCTTTTAAATATCTTAGGATCCTTTTTACCGCCATCCAATGTTTCTTTCCGGGGTTTGACTGGTAACGACTTACCAAGCCAACAGCATAACAAATATCCGGTCGAGTGCACATCATTGCATACATCAAGCTGCCCACGACACTAGCGTATGAGACTTTTTCCATTTCTCTTTTCTTATCTGGGTTCTTAGGGCACATATTAAGTCTTAGACCTTCACCTTTTGCGATTGGAGTATCAATGGGATTACATGTGTGCATTTTAAACCTTTCAAGGATTTTCTGAATGTATGACTCTTGTGAAAGAGCTAATAATCTCCTTGATCAATCCCAGCGTATCTTAACACCAAGCACATAATCCGCTTCTCCTATATCTTTCATCTCAAAATTAGATGATAACCATTGTTTAATGGTTGTAAGGAACTCCATATCGTTTCCGGCCAAAAGGATATCATCGACATATAGAGATAAAATAACAAAAAAATGTCTAATACTCTTGACATAGACACAGTGATCTTCATTAATCATCATAAAATCATAAGATGTTATAGTTTGATGAAAATGAAAATACCACTGCCTAAAAGATTGTTTTAGGCCATATATAGAATGTTTGAGCTTGCAAAATTTGTTCTATTGACCTTTTACAATGAAACCAACTAGTTGTTCCATTTAATTTCTTCTTCTAGTTTGCCGTTAAGAAACGTAGTCTTAATGTCCATCTAATGTAATTCTAAATCCAATCCCGCAACAATGGATAAAATAAGTCGAATAGAGGCAAACCTCACCACAGGTGAAAAAGTTTCCTCATAATCTATCCCTTCTTGTTGGGTGTATCTTTTTGCCACCAAGCGTGCCTTATATCTATCTATGAATCCATCCGCCTTATATTTGAATTTAAAGATCCATTTATTTCCGATTGCTCGTCGGTCTGGCAGAAGATCAACCAAGTCCCAGACATGGTTTACCTTCATAGATTCTAGTTCTTCTCCTATTGCACTGTTCCATTCCTCTGAGTTTGGGCAAGAGAGAGCCTCATGAACAGATTTAAGCTCTAAGTCATCATGCAATACCACCATGAAAGCTTCCCCTTCGATCTCAAAATGACGTCGAGGGATCTTTCCACGGTTACTTCTACGCATTTTAAACTCTTGTGATTTCATCATAGAAGATTTATCAACCGATGTATTTCTCCCACTAAGTTGAGGCAGTTCATTTGAACTTGCGTCGACTTCCATTGGTTGTATAGTAGGAGAAGTATCCGCTGGGTCAATTAATTCTCTAAGATGGAATTCTTTATCAATCTTTCCCTTTTTCAGAAAATCATTTTCCAAAAACGTAATATCTCGTGATTCGATTCTGTTACATTTCCATCCGTTTGTTCACCGATTATCACATATCTTTTAGAGTGTTCAGAGTATCTTATAAAGATACATTTCTTTCCTCTAGGACCCAATTTCCCATGAGGGTGAGAAGTATCGCAAACAAACACTGCTGATCCCCATGGCCTTAAATGTGTAAAAACAGGTTTTCTTCCAGTCCATAACTCATAAGAGGTTAAAGTAACCGATTTGGAGGGCACGAGATTAAGAACATAGGCAGCAGTAAGCAATGCATCTCTCCAATATAAAACTGGAAGATTAGCTTGTGCCATCATTGATCTGACTATCTCAAGGAGCGTTCGATTCCTTCTTTCCGATACACCATTTTGTTGCAGTGTATATGGGGTAGTTAATTCTCTAACAATACCCTTTTCATCGACCACATAGCTATTCTTTATTTTCCAAGCATTGTATGCCTCTTGGTCTCTTATGTGTTGAGCCGTAGTACCCTACTCAGGTTCTTCCATGAGATGGAAAAGAGTCTCTTTCACCTCTTGCTCTTCAAGGACATACTGGACTTTGCGATACCAAATATCGTAATTGTCACCCTCCAGTTTGTCTCCTCTGTTAAGCTCAGCAATAATGTTCTTACAAGCAGAAGACATCCCTGCTTTTAAACAATTTTGAGACATTAGTTTCTTTGCATATCTCCAATACACAACACATAATCTTACAATGAACACAAATCAATTCATAATAAAATTTGATTCATAACATGAGATCGAGAGATCACTACATTTCCAATCATCACTCACATTATAATCTGATTACAATAAATTAATTTGTTTCATGTAAAATTTTAAGTTCTGAACATAATCAAAAACTTCCACTTTCTCATCGTAAAATAAATGAATCAACCAATGAAACATTAATTTATACATGATCACTTTATCTATTCCTTTACGGAGATAGACAAGTTAACAGCAATAATTAACAGAGAAAATATTGATTTCAAACTATTTAAATCATTGTTCTCTAAATATTTATTCCAACTAATTTCAGTTTCTAATCCTTCACTTATAACGAGACTAAAAACCCACATCTGTGAATAATGAGAACAACGTCATATCAACGTCACGTAACCAAATAACGTCACGTAACCCACATGACTCTTTTCTCATAACAACAAATATGAACACGAGACTTAAATCCAGAATCTATGATCGCTAATTACAACAAACAACCTAAAGAATTCCAGAATTTATTCCAATGCTCTGATACCATTATTAGAGTTCAACGTTGCGGAAGCGTTTATACCGAAAGCGTACCTTACGACGGTATATATCAATGGATATAACTTAGATGTAATAGGGAATTGGAAGAAGTCAGAGAAGATATCACAAAGTGGATATCAACTACTTATCACCGATCAAATGCCTCTCTGAGTTGTCCTCACTGTTTTCCTAAACTCTATTTTTTTTTGTTCTCTTTCTCTGCTTTTTCTCTTGAGTTCTTATGAACTCAAATCTATTTTTTTCTTTGTCTGAAATGTCTGTTATATATACAGCACATGATACATGTTCAAGAGACACAAAGATCAAACAACGCATCTGTTTATTTAATAGAAGTAACTTCTATAACTGTCGGTTAATGAAACCGACTCGATTCGGTATTATGCCTTAATCATGTGCGTAACCAATTCTAAACCAACAAACATCTCATCTAATCAACTATTTAATTCTCTCCGAATGAACAAAACAGTAAAATCGGAGGGCGTGACAAAAAAGTAAAAGAAAAATTGGAGGCTAGACATCTGCGAAACGGCAGCGTATCTATCTAAGTAATACTAACAATTCCACTACACTTTGCAAACGTTTTGGCCCAAAGGTTAAGAGGCCCAATGTATCAAAACGACAGTATTTTAATTAGAGCTTTACTGTGTTAGTCCGACTCTCAGATCAAATTCTCATCGTTTCGACTTTAATTTCTGCAAGTGCGGCTTAGCTCATTGATCATTGTACAGAAGCTTGGTCGTAGCTCTTCAGCTCTTCGGAGAAGAAAATGGTGCGGAAACAGTTTCAACATGCTAAAACCGGTGGGATTTTTCAACCATCCTTTTACTTGTTTCCCGATCGAATCATGGGGATAGATCCATAAATTGCTGTCCTTTATTCAATTATATCTCCGGATAATGTGTGTTTTGTCAAAGTTTTAGGCTTTTACTTGTTTGTGTGATCACATAAAGTGTTCGATGAAATGCCTCAACGAAATCTCATTTTATTTTTGGTGGACAGGAATAGAGGCATTGAAGTCAATGGATGCTAACAAGTATCTGAAGAATGTTGGATTAGGGCGTGATGATATGTTCTTTTGGAAACAAGTGGGGAAATCATTGCTATGTACATACACAATCTTTGGCATCGCATGGATTTACAATGAAACGTCTCCTTTAGGTTGGTGGACGTTGAAGCCAAGACCAAAGGAAGAGAGGGAATTGGCTCATTTGTATGAGCGGCGTGAGTTTCCTTATCCAGGTGATACAGAGGCAATGGAGGATTTTGTTGCAAAGGGAGGAATGATTGGTACAGCAATTGGGCCTAAAGGGATTGTTGAGTCCGAAGGTGAAGCCGATAATTATCAGAAGGAAATGGAGAAGAAGAAGTTTGACAAAGAGGCTCAGAAACTTTGGCTGAGAATGAGGAATGAGGTCATGACTGAACTTCAAGAGAAAGGGTATGATCTTGAATAAGGTACAAAAGAGTTGTGAACTTGTGATACAAAAAAAAAACTTGTGTAATTTAGGCTGTGTATCAGTACAAGTGTTTCTGTCGAAGGTATTCTATTAGATTATAGCGGAACGTACAAAATTGACATCTGTTCTACGTTACCATTGATGTTCTTGCTCTTGGGAAGTGGCTTTTGTCCTTTATTATTGTTGGCTTTTTCATGTTTTGGCTTGAACCCTTTGGAATATAACTTGATGCTTAATGTTCCCATCAAAGTTACCCATTATCTTGAGTTTGAAACTACTAGTTTCAAGTCTTGAGGGTGTGTATTGATCAGAGACAATATATATAAAAAGTTCCATCTTTAAACAAAGTTACATTGTATTGAATCTTGGAGAGCATTAATACACTTTAAAAAGTAAGAAGAAAAAAGGAGAAAGAACAAGATGGGCATATGATTTTAGTTCATATATCTATAGAACAATGGGATAATAAGTAACAAACATGGTAATTGCTAATTACAACACAGTTTCAATATAGTCCACCATGAACTTACAATCACAGATCAGACTACTTAATTCATCAGCCTAGTTTTACCGGAGTTGCTTGTTGTATGGCTCTTTAATGGCGTCAAGTAGAATCTAACCATACCATTTCTGAGGTTGTCTGGCGAGTAAGTACAAGGCTTGGCTTCTCTCTGAAGAAGATGATTCCGTTTGCTTTCAACACCATGTAACAATTCGTCTTCACACAAGCTTCTTCTTCCATTCTCAACACCAGTAATAGACCCATGAAACAGACCATCACAAGAGCTTCTTCCACCTTCAAAGCCATTAACAAGAGAAGCACTACGCAACATGCCATCACAAGACTTCCTTGCACTGACGCTATAACTTCTTATGAGTTTCTCGCTAACATCACCATTGGTTTCCCCTTTACCCACTTTCCTAAGCTTCAACAGAGACTCAGCCAGAGAACCCTCCATTGCATTACCTCCAAGTTTCAAACTTCGCTCGGTTTTGATCTCGTTCTTAGTTGTATCAGTCTTCCTCTGAATCAATCCCCAAAAGTTCCATCCTTTAGACCATTTCTTTCCAGTCTTCTTCAACCCAAACCCATCTTGCTTCTTCACCTCACCAGCAGCAACACAAGCAACACCTTTAGTTCCTAACTCCAAACTCTCCGGTTTGTAGTTCTTGATAGAATACCAATTCGAATCCCTAAGTTCTCTCTCCGTAACAAGTAACTTAGCTCCATGAAACAAACCAACAGTTTCAGGTGATACCTTAGCGTTTGAAATAGCTTTCAATTCATCAATCTCAAGCAATCCATGTCTCGATGATCGATCAAAGCTTCTCCTCCGCCGTGAATCCAAGTAGTAATCCCTCGTTTGAGCTGTCCCTCCTGGTTTCTTCTCCTCCTCCTCTTCGTCGTCTTTAACGCCGGTTATCTTCTCCGGTAAGGCTTTAACATCTTCAGTCACAGAGGATAAAGGTATCAGCTTTGGATATGTCGTTTTTCCGATCAAGCATCCGTCCAATGACGCTCTAGGCTCCTCAAACGAGATTCGAGCTGTGTCAAGAGACAATCTAGGATCTACATCACATGAGCGACGGCCGAGACTAAAGTCTGGATTTTTCTCATTTTTCTGATGATTTTTGAGTGAAAATTTCTTAAGCGTTCTGCTGAAAACTGAAGCCATTTCCTTTAAATCTTTGCCATTGTTCTTCTTGTTTTGTTGATTTCTTGATTCCAGATCTATAAACTCCTTCATGGTCTTCAGCTCTCCATCTTCGATTTCTTCATCCACGAGCCTCTTACCTTTAATATCTTCTTCTTCCTCTTCCTCCTCTTTCAAATCTGGGACAATGGGAAAACGAATCGAGCTCTCTATTTCGTCATCATCGTCACCAAATCGGTCGTAAAGAGAGCCGTCGTTAGACCTAACATCACACGATCTGCGTCGCGGCTGGTTTATAACAGCAGCGGATGCGTCACGAACAGAGTGAGAACGACCAAGGCGGAGCTCAGTGGAAGCGGAGACGGAGGAAGAGAGAGCTTCGATGGTGGAGAGACGTTCACGGAGACAGGTGGCACAGAAACCAGTGGTGGGTTTGGAAGAAGGATGACGGTGACAAACGGCGGAGTGACGACGGCGACGACGTTGAGTTTGGTGGGTCATGGCTTAGGTATGAGGGAGAGTTCAGTGAGTCGAAGAAGAGAGTGAAGTTGTCAATGACATTTTTAGGATCTCGAGAAGAGGAAGAGAATGGCGTTGTCAAAGCTATGGTGAAACCCCTTTCCTTTTCCCTTAAACCTTTTTCTCATTACTATTTTTATACTATTTATTTCTGTATTTGTTTCGTTCGTATATAATTTACTTGAAAATATCAAATACCTAAGGAAATTAACAAAATGACTTGTCAAATTAAAATTATTTTTTTAAATAATATTTATAAGATTGATCAAGTATTTAGTTTGAAGGATAGTAATTTAATAAGGTAGGCAATCGATTATAGATATAATAGTATGTTTTAAAAGAAATCTAAAATGATGTTTTAAAAAAAATTTGAGAAAGTAAATCCTAAAATCAGTATACAATTTTATTGTGATAAATACATGGTTAGTATAAAATTCTGAAAATTATATATGGAAATGAGTTAATGAAAAAAAGAGAAATATAATGTTTATGTTTTGTACGAATTTAAAATGGAGGAGAAAGATAAACGTATAATTGTGTCACATGACGGTAGCAGAGAGAATCAAAGGAAGATGTGTACAAACACATCCCATTATGGGCCTGACCTCTGCGTTTGTAGGACGAACATAAAAAGGTTCTTAATTAGTGAATATTAAAGATTTAATGGATAAGACCTAAGAAAAATTAAATTGATTGAAAATGGTGAAAACACGTGTGCCCATCTTATTATTTTGTTTCTTTTTACCTTGGGGGTAAATATTTGGCTGCTTCCGTCATGTCTTTGGATTCCTTTTCAATCAAGAAATAGCTCAATGTCAACTTTGTAATTTTTTAATTGGATGTATTAAAAGTGTTGATTGGTGATGTATTTTCAACTAGAGCACCAAGATGTAACATTCGAACAACACTCTTTTTTGATGCAACAACCTACTGTGTTGTTCAAATGTTACATCATCATCATTAACTGAAATGTGTTTATCATTCTAATAACTTCTTTTAAAATAGTTATCGTAAAAACAGTGAAACCAAACTTACCTTTGAATAATTTTGTGGCATTTACCTAAATAAGGTGGGGAGTAAGTTTCTATAAGTTTTTGTGGACAGCAATGGTTGATAAGTGACATAGAGATTCGTAGTTACGACAAGTTCCCAAAGAGTGTGTGCCTGTTTTTAATAACGAGTAAGAAAAACTAAAGCAGGTCCCAAAAATACGCAGTAATTGTTTTTGTCTGAATGTGACTTTGTTTTCTTTCTGATAATACATTGGAAATTTCCGACGATTTAGTCCACCGACGACAACAAACAAGTGTAGTTTCACGGTTCTCAATCGAAACAAACGTCAAGTTTCAAATATTAGTTTTTTTCCAAACTTAAAAAGACACTCGTAAGGATAAATGCAACTGAAGGCAATTTTTAAATAAAACATGTATGGTAAAAATAATCGAAGTCAAACTGAATTACTGAATTAGTGAATTATAAGCAATAGTCTTAGACTGTTCCAAGTGGAATTTAATTAATTTATCTCGTAAACTAAAATATCAGAAAACAAAACTTGCAACAAAGAAATCCAACTAAACTTTGTTGGGGGCTCAATCTCGTTTATGAGCCCAAGTTCATTTGTTGGGCCTATAAAGATACAAATAAGCCCATAAGAACTGGCTCTTTTCTTGACACAGTAACAACGAATTTGCCATATATTTCCAATGCTCTACGAAATTACATTAATGCACCATGAATTCCATCACAATCAAGCATCATGACCTCGGATGCTTTGCGCAGTTCTATTTTTCTCTCTGGAGATTACCTATTTTAATCAATTTTCCGGCGGGAAAATTGTCAAGTATATATCTATAAACTTGGATCATCACCCTCAGTTTATAAACTTGGAAGTGGAATATACATAAAAAAACAACTACTAAAACATTTGCCTTTATATTACTTTCTCCAAGATGCTTATGTGTTCTATGATTGTTAAGTTATATGGCTTCCAACTCAAAATCAATTGGCCTGAGTGGAGTAGCACATATCCCTTATATGTTAGTTAATGTTCTTTTCCATATTCGATGTGGAATATTCTTGATGTGAAATATTCTTCACACGCCTCTTTGAGATAATGGCTTTTCTAGCTATTAATTTCGATAGAATTCATCACTCTCCCTCGAGATAATGCTCTTTTTTAGCTATCTCGATGGAATTGAGCTTTCTTTTTTGGGCCATCAATTAATGAAGTGGTCGGACCACTTTCTAGGCTGGATTAGCGGGCCAGCATGTGTTCGAGCTCTGATACTATGTTAAGTTATATGGACTTCCAACTCAAAACCAATTGGTTATGAGTAGAATGGTCAATATCCCTTATATGTTAGTTAAGGTTCTTTCCCACATCCAATATGAGATATTCTTCACAATGATATGGATAGCCGCATTTCTTCTGAGATCTTTTAACTAAATTAATGAGCTTGTTCCAAGGATTTATCTTGTGATTACGGAAATTTTATACATCCTTTTGCTTTCTTTACAAACATATATTCAACTGGAGACAAAAAATCATTTGTGGTTTATTTTTATTTTATTTTGTCGTCAGTTTTTGTAGTTTACTTTTTGGTGTCTTATTCATGCATTTATTTTTAAAAATATCTTTTAACATATCGTTTCTGTCATTGTTAAGATGATCTGTGGCTATCAATTTATCACGAAATGCTGATCTTTATCCTAACTGCATGTGTATGTGGACCTTCTTCCCACGTTTTGCTTGTTGGTGGATCATATAGACAACTTGCAGCTTTAAATAGAATCATTCACTTTCCTGAGTAAAAATATCAGAAACAAGATCTTGAGTTTGTAATAAGAGCAATGGTTTTAGCTTTTTAGGTTTCGATTACTTTTTTCTCTGTTACATGTTTAAATATCGATTAGTTGTTTTCTAGTATCGAGTCTTATTGTGAGGAAAAGTCAAAAGTATACTAAAAAAAAACTCAACACCATCATTGCTTATTTCCATTGACTATGAAAATAGAATAATAACAAAACTTGTAAGACCAATCAAAGCTCTTTTGAATCGGTCGACAACAAATTAAAGAACATATCTATGTATTATACATATACTAATAATGCATATATTATATATGCACATACATAAATACATGACTGAACAACAAACTTTCTTTCTGACATTAGAAATAGAAATAATATATTAACATTCTTCCTATTAACCATGATGTCTTAGACATATGTCAATGAGGAGCAGAACCCCAACGCATCTACTCTTCCCTAATGGAAAGCATAAAAAAGCAGATTCTGACTATAATTGGAGCGATGTAAGTACTGGTGAGAAGGCTAATAATGTTTCTGTCCTCGGTTCCATCAAAAGAGCAGCCAAGAAAGTCTTTGGTGTTATTTTCTTTAGACAAAGAAAGTTAAAGCCAACAGAATGTAGTAGATCTGATCCTGGAGAGAGCAGCATCTTTGACAGAGAATCTACATGTAAGCATAATTTGATTGAATCTTTCCTTAAAGCAACCTTTCTTGAATCAATCAAGAACATGCTTTGAATCTTTAAAGATATGTTTTTTTTTAATATTCTTGTATATGTATGTGCAGTATCAGGGTGGACTGGTGGTTATTCATCACCAAGCTCTGTTGGAAGGTCAACAGAAATAAGGGTTTCAGGTCAATATAGATTATCTGGTTCAAGATTTCTAAATTCTGGGATAGATTCTTCTTCTTCTTCTCGCAAAAGTTGGCACCTTGGCCCTGTCATTTTTTCTTTTAAAGAGCTTCAAAAGGCAACTTCAAATTTTGCATCGGTTCATCAGATTGGTGAAGGTGCTTTTGGAACTGTTTTTAAAGGAAAGCTTGATGATGGAACTTTTGTTGCTATCAAGCGTGCAAGAAAGGTAATAATTGAATTCCTTTTTTTTCTTGTAAAAATATGTGAATGAGAGAGATTGAAATTTCTGTGGCAGAACAACTATGGTAAAAGCTGGTTGTCAGAGTTCAAGAATGAAATATACACATTGTCAAAGATCGAGCATATGAATTTAGTGAAGCTGTATGGATTTCTTGAACATGAAGATGAAAGAGTCATTGTTGTTGAATATGTTGGCAATGGAAACCTACGAGAACATCTTGATGGTAAGTTTCACAAGAGGTACTTATTCTTCTTCTATAGACAAAGACTAGCCAAGTCTCTAGTTTAAGAGCTGAAAATATCTGAATCTTTTGTTCTTCTTTATCAAAACACAGGTTCACGAGGTAGCCGTCTTCAAATGGCAGAACGTCTTGAGATTGCGATTGATGTTGCTCATGCATTAACCTATTTGCACACATACACAGGTAAAACATATAGCTTATAGTGTGTCAAGGTTTTGTGCATTAAGGATTTATAGGACAAGAACTCAACAATAAGTTTAATGCAGATAATCGAATAATACATAGAGACATTAAAGCATCAAATATCCTCATTACGGATAAGCTTAGAGCCAAAGTAGCAGATTTTGGTTTTGCTCGTTTAGTATCTGAAGAACCTGGAGTTACTCATATATCAACTCAGGTCAAAGGATCTGCTGGCTATGTCGATCCAGATTACCTCAGAACATTTCAACTAACAGACAAAAGTGATGTTTACTCTTTTGGTGTTTTGCTCATAGAGCTTATCACTGGAAGACGTCCTATAGAGTTAAAGAGACCCAAAAAAGACAGACTCACTGTTAAATGGGTAAGTAATTAAGTCACTTCTCCATGATATGTTCAAAGATTTAATCAAAGAGACTTGTTTCATGATTTCATCTTGTGCAGGCTTTGAAGGGACTTAAAGATGATGAAGCTGTTCTCATAATGGATCCATTGCTTAAAAGAAACAGAGCTGCTATTGAAGTGGCTGAGAAGATGTTGAAACTGGCGAGCCAATGTCTTGCCCCAACTAGAGTTACACGTCCAGCTATGAAAGACTGTGCGGAGAAGCTATGGGGTATAAGAGGAGAGATGAAAGAGACGATGATTTGTTCCTCTCCTTCTGTTTCTTCGTCTTCTTCAGCAGGACATAGCTTCATGGCTCGTGATTCAGACAGATATGCATTGCCTAGAATCGAAGATAACGAGAATACCACTGAGTTACTGCCTCCTTGATGATACCTAATTTGTGAAAACATGTTGTTGTTGCTTCTCATTTGAAGGAAAAAATCTTTACTTAGATGAATACAAATACACATAATAGTTCTCATTTCTTTTGTTGTCATTGTATGAAATCTCAATCTCTTGTTTAGCTCCTATGGAATGCAAGCTCTCGATTGTTTGGACTATGTTCATAAAACATTTACTGTGGTCATGTGAGGTCTCTATCATAGTAATGATTTATACAGAATATATTCTCATATTTCATGTTCTGAAATATCTGATTAAAATCATTAACAAAATGGGAAAAAATAATGTAAAGAAGAAACGAGATTGAATCCCATAAACATCAAATCACAACCATTTCCCAGTTTTGGCAGTCATTACACAACAAATCCAGAGAAGATGACATTGACGATGAAAAAGATCACTAAACAACAACAACCCACAAAAAAAAAGGATACAAACACAACACAAAAACCCTTCTTTTTGTATTATATTACATATAAATTTACAAAAGAGACTCTTCACATCTCTTAAGCGAATTTAGGCTTAGGCAAGGCTGAGCCACCAAGGCCGCTGCTGCTGCTGCCTCCGCTTCCTCTGTGGACCGGTTCAAGCTTCTGTATCCAATGCTTCAGACCTTTCCTTGGATCCTTGCAAATCTTGCTCGAACTCAGATTCAAGCTCCCTTCACGTTCAAGGGAAACTGCAAACTGTTCAAGCACTTTCACTATCTGCCAGAACTCAGGTCTCTTGTCCGGTGAAACTGACCAACACTGCTCTATCAGAGCTTTCATGGCTGCTGCACAATCTCCAGGGATGGCTGGCCTAATGTTCTGAACCAAAGATCAACGTTTTTCAGGTCTCAAATGGTTGAAACAACTGAACAATTACGAGCCTATAACATGCTTGTGCTATAAGATTTTTTTATGTGAAATTCTGTCTTTAACATGATAACCATTAGACAGTTCAGATGGCATTGACCCGGTGGAAGATTACAATCATGAAATAGTCAGGAGACACAGAGAATATTTTACCTTGTGTACGACTGCGAAAGCAGCTTGAATAGGAGTCATGTCCTCATACGGGATTGCTCCAGCTACCATTTCCCATAAAACGAGTCCAAAACTGTACACATCAGCCTTACGTCCATGTGGTTTACGTTTAATCATTTCAGGTGCCATCCATCTATATGTTCCAGGGTCATCAGCCAACATGTCACAGTACTCCTCCTCACATGCTATGCCAAAATCAGCAATCTTCAATTGGAAGTCTTCATCGATCAATACATTTTCTGGCTTAAGATCCCGATGAATTACGTGTCGTGAGTGAATATATTCCATTCCTCTTGCAATATCTAGAGCAAACTCTATCAGCTTTTTCAAAGGAAGAGACCTATTATCAGGCTTATGCAGAAAAGATCTTAAAGATCCTTCAGGTAAATACTCCGTGAGAACACAATATACAGGCGGATCTTTATACGCTCCCACAAACTGTTTTAGCACACAAATAAGAAAAGAAAAGTGTAAACAGAAACTACAGAAACAATTCCATCTAGGCTGACATAACTATTAACCTTGAGAAAATAAAGAGAGAGGAGGCATAAATCACCTTTATAACATTTTGATGGCTCAATCGGGACAAAAGGGTGACTTCCTTGGTAAACTGTTTCTCTAAACGAGCTCCCAAGCATCCATTATCGTCATCCTCAGGCACAGTGATAAGCTTCACGGCAACAGCTTTGTCTTCATACTTTCCATGGTATAGCCGGCTATATAACCCATGAGCAAACCTAAGCCCAAAGAACAGCTTCGACATATCAATGCGGAACTCTTCAGAAGCTTCAACAGCACTCACTCTACGACCACCATTATCAAAAAGCTTAGACCATCCTGTGTCCTTCTTGCTCTTCACCCTCTCTTGAATTCTGAGAGTGCCTAGATCTCTGATAGGACCTGATGGAGATCGCAAGTTAAATGATCTCTTTTCGAAAGAGTTTTTATGGGACAGCTTTGGCCTCATTCCTTTTTCTGAGTCCATTCTTCTTGGATGTGGAGTAGAAAATCTCTTACGCTCAGACCTTGCTTCCTTGAACACATCAGGAACAGCCATCTGAGGTGAGGGAGAAACAGATCTCTGTTTATTAGTTACAGGGTTTCTCTGTATTTCAGAATCAACAACATATACATCAGCTTTCAAACTCGTGAAATCTTGCGTAATCTCTGAGTTACTCGGAAGCAACTTAGGATTAGATGATGATGATGATAATGAAGATGAAGATGATGCCTGGGGTCTTGTTTTCAGTCCAGCAGTTTTTCCTTGGTTTACCATAAAAGGGAGAGAAGCTAACTTAGACGAATTCAAACGATAAGAAACCGTTTGAGAAAACTTAGCCCTCCTAATCCAAGAAGTAGCCTCTTCATCCATCTCTAAGCTTCCAAAAAAAAACCAACTTTATAGAAGACGCTTGAAATGCTAAAAAGCCTAAACCTTGTCAGAGTAAACAACCAAAACTTTCAGTTTCTTCTACAAACAAGCAAAGCCGTGAATACGAAGGAGATGAGTTGCTGCAATCTCCAACAATCACATCTTCAAGAGAATACAAACTTCCTTCAAACCCATCAAAGCTCCATTTTTCACATTCAACCATTAATCCACAAAACTATATAAACCAAAATAAAAAGAAATAAAATTGCTACAAATACTAAAACTCGAAATTTCTCCACACGGTCACCAAATCGCCGGAAAATCCAGAATTAAACCAATAATATGTTCTCTTTCTTCCTAAAAATCAAAGAAGCAATACTCAGAATTACAAATCCGAAGAAGCTATTTGGAATCAATAATGACAATAAAGATCGATCTAATTAACGAATTAGGAAACTAATTTCGATTTTGCAGAAGCTAAAGTTTTTACCTGAAACAACGGAATCACAAAACCATGAAATCGGAAAACCCGGAAGATCCGGCGACTTGAAGCCGGAGGAAGAAGGAATCGATGGAGAAATCAAGAGCTAAACCATAAGACGTTTTGGATTCTTCAAAAGACCTTTTTGACGAATCCAGACCTCTTACGCCTTTTTAGATGGATTTTTTATTTTTATTGTTTTCCACAGATAAAAGGTGGAAAATAAATGAAAATTCTTTGGAATTTTTAAGACAAATACGTCAAAACGACGGCGTATTAGTCTGTCTGTCAGCATCTCTTATGCTCTTAATATTCTGTCTGATAGAGAACCTCATTTTTTATTTTTTTATTGAAATAAATTCTAAAAGGCTATAAAAGGCTTGCTTTTCGACTTCGGCCCGTTTATAAAAAGACTGGCCCATGCTACTTTATAGAGGCCAGGATTCTGAGCAAATTGGCTAAAACTAAAAGTCACAGTTTGATGTTTCCGTTTAAAAGACCATCGTTGTTGTCTCCAGTGATCTTCCGCTTCGAGTTCAGAGTTCTTACCACAACCGATCTTCTTTTCGGAGATCTGTTTCCTACTTTTTTTTTACTAGTTAATAAAATATAACTCTACTAATATTATCATATTATCAACATGAGTAAACTAAGTTGAGTTTCATATATTGATATATATATCATACATGACAAGCATGGTTAAATGAGGTTTTAATTAGTCAGGGTTACATGTTTTTTAGTTTGGATATTCCATGTGAAACTTGCTTATTTTGCATGTGTACATATCTCTTAGCATTGGGGTAGTGTTTAAACAGTTGATCTAAAACATATTCTAAAATAAGAAATGCTAGTTGCATTTAGTTTAAGTTCTGTGACTTAATGATGAGGGCATTTTAAATAATGTATAAGATATGAGTAATTATGAATCAGCTTGCTTATGTTTCTTCTTTGTTTTAGTTGAAAGGAGTCTCCTGCAGATCATGTATGCTCATATATGCATCGTTTAGCTAAAACAGTATACCTATATTTGATATGTAAATAAAAATTTATAAATGCTACTCTAGCAAAAGTTTATGATACAAATGTGTAGATGTGTCATGTGTGTGTGTGGACGAAGAAAACAAATTGGCCAAAATTATTAAGAGTAGAAGAATAAAAGAGAAAGAAAGGTGAGAAAGATTTAAGAGGTGAGTCCAAAAGATTGGTAATATACAAATGCTTAAGAACAGAGTCAATTTCTGGGGACACCACATATAACTTTGTCTCCGTACCTATTCATGTCCTACACCTTTGGACACACCCTTTTCTCTTATATCCTATCATCGTATGTATCCTACACCCATTATTTTATGATTCCCCTTTTAATCACCGCTATCTAATTACACTTATTCTTCTTTCTTTTTTTTTCTTTTTTTTTTCTTTTTTAAGGTGTATTAACTTTATTGAAAGATTTCTACCTAGTTTGAACATCACTGGAAGATACTAAATTATACACAAATATACTTTGTGTTTAGCAAATGTATATTGAATCAACTATTACATTTACTGGTTTAAACTAGCGAGCAAAGAGTGGAATTAAAACGGATGCAGAAAAATAAAAGAATGGAATCAAAATGGATGCGAAAAAAGGAAACTATTTGAAAATTCGACAACTTGTGTGTCAGGCCATCATTGTTTCTCATAAAACGCAATAAATAGGTTAGTACAAGAGGATCTATGAAATAGTGGGACTACAAGATTTGTCAAAAATGTTGATTGGGAAGTTTGGAATAACTATTTTTATGGGTGTTTTTGAATATAAAATTAATATAACTTTGAGTAAAAAGAGTAGAGTGTATTTGATTATAAAAGAGAGAAAGTGTTTTTAAATATAAAATTAATATAATTTTGAGTAAAAAGAAGAGAGTCTCTTTGATTTTTAAGAAGACACTTTAGACATTGCTAGTTAAAATGAGAAGATGTTTTTAAATATAAAATTAATATAATTTTGAATAAATAGAGGATAGTGTTTTGATTAGAGAAGAGATAAATATGGTTGTACATGATATCTTTAAATTTTAATAATTATTAAAATTAAGATACCCTCTATTTATGTGCAATGGAGATGCTCTCAATCGATTTTACTTTTTATTTTTGTTTTTAGTGTATGTATGGATGGGTTTAAGCAAGTACTGATCGGAAAAAAAATTATTCGGAGGTCAAACTTACAAAAAAAAGAAAAAAAAATTCAGGGTTAAGCTAGAGGAATACGAATACAATAATCCCTATAAAAAATCAAGAGACGCACGTAGAAAGGATACACACACAATTTAAAGCAATCAGCCAAACATCTAACAAGAAATTTAGCAACAAATTTCGAGATATGAACTTAGAAAGTGAACTAAATTTTAGTAGCTTAAGCAATTCATTGATATTACTTCTTGTTTTTTTTTTCTTGGCCACAATAATTATCCGACTTATAAAATATTATTTGATTTTACGTTTTTTTCCAAAATTCTTCAAACGAATCTTTAAAGTCAAATAGAGTCAATTTTTAGATTAAAAACAAAAATTCTAAAATTTTATTCATGCATTTCTGAATTATATTGAGGAATAATTTAAATTGAAATCGTTTTGGATCCACACTTTTAGCAGTGAGCGTTTCTGATTCTGACTCCAATTTTGATTCTAGATATTTCCAGTGATGCGTTTATGGTTTGTAAGAACAAACTACACAACAAATGGCTAGATGTCCAAACTTAAAACAAGGATTATCCCACCCCTCAATTATAAAGTCATAATTTAATAATATAGTTTAGATACTTGTCACATCAAAACTCTGTTTTCTCATTGGCCTGTTTCCCTCAAATCTTTAGTTAAATGCTCTATATACATGGCTAACTTTGAACCTCAATTTTGCATCATTTCTTCATATACTAGAAATCATTTTTTTTTTTGTTTCTAAAGAGAGAGAGAAAAAATGTTGCCAGGAATACTTTTATGCTCACTTAATCCCAGGAATCACAGGTAAATTATTTTGTTGTTGTTTTAACCAAGTATGATGCGTTTAATGATAAAGTTTGGATTTATCGTGTTATATATTTGATATATCATATCATAGTATATAAAAAGGGACAAGACTATGTGATTCATGTCAAGAATACTAGGCAAGATCCATGTCATGACTTTATGAGATAACTTTCTCGTCCAAACAATAGAGAGGAGACTAACACAAAATACTGAGATAATTACCACTTAATAATGGCTACTTTTAATTTTCCACTTTGTCTTTTAGGAGAGAATCAAAAGATCATCTATTTTCAAACAAATTTAATCTACATGTAGTAACAAAATTTTATTTCTTTTTTAAAGTTAACTGATTAAGGATAGAAAGTTATAATGAAGTATTGCTTTTATAAGGACAAATGTGATAGACGATTGCTTTTATAAATTCCAAATTATGTACTGTACATAATTTTACCAATATAATAAACCTTAGATTATTTGACCCAAACAAAAATAGTGTCTAAATTAATTAAAAAAAATAGCCATAAGGAAAAAAATGAAAGAGGAGCATATGCGAGTTGAAAATTGTAAAGTTGTGGAAAAGACCCAAAACTTTTCCCGAGGGGCCAAAAACGAGGTAAGCTTTTAAAAGGATTAGAAAAATAAACTCCTAAGGGGTAATTCTGTAAATATGAATCAGTTTTCAGTTCTTATTGGCTTTTATTGCTCTTCTTGAGTCACACTCACTCACTGAGACTCTGAGAGATTAGGATAAAATATTAACACGAGAAATCTCCGGTTATTGCGTTCATCGGCCGGAGAAATTACTATTCCGGTGGAAATTAACTGTTGAACTTGTTTTCTTCCCTGTGCAGCAAAAAGAAGAAGATTGATCGAGAGAGCTTAGAAACTGAGCCTAAAGACATTGAGTACTGGTACTCAGTTCAGTTCAATCGAGATCTTCCGAGATTTGCTCTACGATCGGAAAACAACAATTCTCATTCCCGCAGGTAAGCTTCTGTGACTTTCCCGTCCATAGATTCCGGAGGTTTGATTTGTTGTCTTTTTTTCTCACAATTTCTGCGTTTTCAGTAGGAACAGCGGCGAATTTTGCAAGGCGAAGAAGCGAGGAGAAATGGCGAACAAGGTTTCAAACTTCTCGGATCTGATTCAACGAGTTACGGCGTCTTGTTTGTTGCATCCACTCTCTGCCGGCCGGCAAGATCTAGCTGGAAATCGCCGAGGAGAGTACGATACTGAAGAAGAGAATGAGGAAGAGGAAGAAGGTGAGATTCATTACGAAGATGCTTTAGAGAAGGAAAATGGTAAAGATGAGACAATTAGGGTTAAGAACGGAAGGAACGGCGTGAATGTAGAGACGGTGCAAGAGATGGAGATGGTGATGGAGGAAGTTTTTACGGCGGCGGCAGCTATGAAGAGAGCTTACGTGGCACTTCAAGAAGCTCATTCGCCGTGGGATCCAGAGAAGATGCACGATGCTGATATTGCGATGGTGGCTGAGCTGAGAAGGATCGGTTTGCTGAGGGAAAGATTCAGAAGGATGAGAGGCACCGGAAGTGGTGGTGGCCGGAGGAAGAACGATACTGGAAGAGGAATGCTGAGGGAGGCGGTGGCGCCGTACGAAGCTGTTGTGAAGGAGCTGAAGAAAGAAGTGAAGGTGAAAGACGCTGAGATTGAGAATCTGAAGGAGAAAGTCAAAGTAGCTACTTCTATGGTCAACCTTAACGGAGGCAAGAAACACCGTTTACTTTCTAGCCGGAAAGTTAATTGTAGCACACAAGGTCACACTCACACTCCTCTCTTCTTTAATCAGAATCCAAATTCTATTTACTGTTTGGAAATTTCCTAACAATCTTACAACTTTTGTGAACAGTGGCTGTATCTCCGGTGCCGGAGTTATTCGAGTTGACGATGATTCAGGTGAAAGAAGCATCAAAGTCTTTCACAGGGATTCTATTGTCTCTAATGCGAGCTGCACATTGGGACATTGCAGCGGCTGTTCGATCCATTGAAGCTGCTTCAGCTGCAACAGATGGAATATCAGCTTCTGCGTTAGCTTCTTCGATTCAGTCCTCTGTCCCGAACCAGCATGCGAAATTTGCTCTCGAGTCTTACATCTGTCGAAAAATCTTTCAAGGATTCGATCACGAAACGTTTTACATGGACGGAAGTTTATCTTCTCTTATCAATCCGGAGCAATACCGTCGTGACTGCTTCGCCCAGTTTAAAGACATGAAAGCAATGGATCCTATGGAGTTGCTAGGGATCTTACCAACTTGCCATTTTGTTAAGTTCTGCTCTAAGAAGTACCTTTCGATCATTCACCACAAAATGGAAGAGTCGTTGTTTGGGGACTCTGAACAGCGGGAGTTGGTTCTAGCTGGTAATCACCCAAGAAGTCAGTTCTATGCAGAGTTCTTGGGGTTAGCCAAAGCGGTCTGGCTGCTTCATCTCTTGGCCTTCTCGCTCGACCCTTCCCCAAGTCACTTCGAGGCAAACCGAGGAGCTGAGTTTCACTCTCAGTACATGGAGAGCGTTGTGAGGTTCTTGGATGGCCGTGTTCCTGCTGGTCAGGTTGTTGGGTTTCCTGTTTGTCCAGGATTCAAACTTAGCCATCAAGGGAAAGGATCAATCATCAAATCCAGAGTCTACTTGGTTCCAAGGTCTTAACCCGGTTTCGAGTTCACTCTTTTGTAGTAGTAATGTCATGTCGTGTGTTGTTGAGACAATTTAGCTTTGGAAAAATCTTGAAATAAAGCGACCCTTCATATTAAGAGTTCTTGCAAAAAGAAAATCAAAATTGATAAATGTTTCTATATTAATCTAAATGACAAAGCTCACATAACATAAAAGTATATATATATATATATATATATATTCTCTAACAAATCGAGGTTTTAGAAGGAATTATGTAATAAGGTATGGTTTTTTGACGAGGGATCTCAGAAATCAATCGTATAAGACTTCTCTTAGGAACACTTTTTTCACCTGTGAGAGAGAGAGAGAGAGGAAACGATTAAAAGAACGCCAAACCCACATGTATCATCATCACCATCAAAAAGTAAATGAGAATGGGAGAAGAATCTAATTTACTTGTTCTAGTGTGAGGAACATAACGACGTTCCAGGTTCCTAGCCGTGTAAAATTCGGGAGAAATCCTTTGTAGAATGCCATAATTCCCTGTTACAATACCAAAAACAAAACAAACATGATTGTATCGTAAAGAGAGAGATAAGTAAATGTGAACTGCAAAGAGATACCAACCTCGGTCTTCATGGTTTTGATGAAGCAATCGATTGTATTTCGGTAAGTAGAGTCTCCCATCATTCTAGATTTCACCTGGAACAACATATAAAGAAGAACCATGGCCGTTCCAAGGGCAAATACCAAAGGATCAATCATTTTGCTTCCTTCAGTAACAAGTTAATATTTTTGTTCTTTTCCCCCTACATATCTAATCTCTCCTTCGGTAGAGCATTACTATCTAATAATGCTGCATTTACCAAAGTCAAATCACCAAGCAAGAGGTCAGAAACTTAAAATGTGCAAGACACAAACATGTGAGATGCTATATCAATGTCACTTTCAAGGTACTGCTATGTCCATTCTATCTCCTTGTCCTTTTAAGAGATATTCTGTGATAAATACCCAATCTTTGCCACAACTCTATAAATGGAACTCAATCAGTACTTCGTTCTCTTTTGTTCATTTCCAAAAAGATCATTGAATTAGGCATTTGGAACTTTCGTTTTCAGATCTATCACTTCTCTCTGAAAGTTATTTTAGATAGACCACTACCGAAACAAATAATGAGGCCAGAGGCAAATGATCTTGTAATTTTGTGGTTGCTTTATGTAAAAGAAGAAAATGACTGCTTACCACATCAATTGGAGAACCGATACAGACAGCAAAGAAGCCTGCAGCTAAACCAGCTAGTAGATGAGTTAGAACACTGTCTCTGAAGAATGGAATTTTCATAATTGTCTGCATATGTTTGGAAGTATTAGAACAAACAAAGATTAAACAAAAACCAGTATAAGCCAAAAATTCTTATACAAGATAACATAGAAAAATTCTTGAGAAAAAAATATCACCTCCTTTATTTGATCATAACTAGCTAGCTCTGCAGCATTTACAATAGCATTCCGAGCAATATTAGGACCAAGTCCGGTCCATAGCGCACTAACTCCTTCCTGTTTTATAGATCAAAAGGCTATATAACTCTCTGCTAACCAAGCATTTTGATATTTTTATTTGAAGATTAGTTTACAAACCAGCTTCACTATGGTGAAATAAGCGTCTACAGCTCCTGCATAACGCCTAGGAACCCCAGCCGGTAGTTTTCCTTCTGATTGAAGCCGAACTTTAACAAGATCAGTTGGATTAGCTACTATAATAGCTATAGCTCCTGTTGTCACACAGAAAAAAAATTCCTTTTATTATGTCCTCAAACTACTTCCAAGAGACTATCAAATTTGAGAACTGAGCTCACCAGTTAACAAAGCTGCAAGAATCTTTTGATATAATGGAATATCACCAATAAAGTCACTTCCAACCAAAAATGTCTTGACCTGGCCAGATATTACAAAGTAAACATTCATCAGATATAAGAGAGTATACTAACAAAACAAAAAAAGCACCAAGAGAAGGAAAGTAATGTGAGACTCACAGGCTCATATAAACCAATTCTTAAGCCACCATAGATGCATTGACGATGTAATCCTGCAATTACACCTTTCCAAAGCCCTGAAATACCTTCTTCTCTTGCAATGGTAGTTAAAGTACCAATAGAGCCTCTGTACTTGGGCAAATTCTCACCATCTCCTGTGGGGATCTTTCTTTGAAGCTGAAGCCTTACTTTAGCTGTGTCCAACGGTATAGTACATAACTGCAAAATTCACTCAGTTAAGCCATAAAATATGAATCAAGATGATTAGACTTAAAGGCGGAAAAGCAAATACATAACATAAAGTAATGAAGTAGAATTGAAACATACAAAAAGTTAATTCCCAATTAATATTTTGCCAAATTTTCAAAAACACTAATCCCATAGAAGTCTATATAGCTCATTTCGATAAGTATCACGAAAATTCCAAAGAAAATGGAGTTTAGAGTCGTAGACTAGGCCATCTTAGGCAGCTCCTCTTTCATCTACAGCTCAATTTTGAAGATTTAGTAAATCTAAACACATTTCTCTAGCTTGTTCACCAGTGACAGTGATTAAACTGAAGAAATTAACGAACAGGTGCAAAATCAATCGAATTCAAGAAAATCCACCGACGCAAAATTTATCCATCTGCGAGTGCGTATATAAACAATCTAGCTAAAAGAGTACCTCTGCAAAACAAGCTGCGAAAGCGCTACAAATGAAGGTTTCAAGGAAAGAAATCTCGATCCTGGGTTTGAGATCTGCCATTGTTAGCTCAAAGAAGATTTGAACAAGATAAGCGAAATCTGGGAAGCACCGATTGGGCAAGCTAATTTCTGAGAACTCGCACTTTATCTCTAAACGATGATTGATATCTTAAAATGCAATTATTTGTTAAGAGTAGTAATGAAGAAAAGTGAGATCGAGATTTAAAATCGGACTCCAATGGCGTAACGATTTCTGAATACAAGTACAGAGTCTCAATCACTATTTCTAATTAAGATTTTTAATCTGTTTGTTACACACGTCAGATAATTAGGACTAGAGACCCTCTTCCTGGAAGAGAAGGTTTAACGTTCATCTTTTTTTCCAATATACAACAAAGGCATTAGATGAACCAGAGAAATGGTGAGTGGAGTTCAAATGGGTTTTAGCAGAACCAAAGTGAGTGATTCTATAAATGCCAAGTGAAGCGGTTTCAGGGATTCTCCATTCAATACTCGCTGAGCTCCGTGTGCTGAGTTTGAATGGTCTTGACCATTTAAACCGGAGGCAAATGTCGTCATCATCATAAACTGGTACCCATGTCTCTCTTCCTTCGACCCACCTTTCAACAAGCGCGAAAGTTCCTTCTGTCATCAGATTATTTCTCGGGTTAGCTGACCGGAACTTAACTGTCACTATATCAATTCCCTTCTTGAATTTGGAAGACTGAGGAACATCCGATATGACATCTCCAAATGCAGTTCCAATTGGTGTCATATCCACAACCACAGGTGTAACTAAGCTTATTTGCTTGTGAAGTAGGTCAGGTGGCTGAGGACCAGGGTCAGTGGCTTGACCGGATAGAAGATCATGTGCTAGTTTCTTGAATTCTTGAATGTATCCGCTTAGTGGTGAGGTCCATATAAAGTTGTTGCACCCTGAGAAAAAAGAAACAGAGTTGGTTAAGAGCGTGGAACCAAGAAAGATCCAAGATTGTTTTTCTGACCTCATATCTCTGAACTTGATATTCCTCAAATGTGGCAATATACTGTGAGTATGAATTGGTTAGCCCGGCTATGATCACGCTGAATTCTTCTCCGTAACCACCTTCCTTAAGCACTGTTTTCACGGCATCACGTAGTCGCCTCCCTGCCATTGTTGTGAATTCTTGCAAGAAGAACCAAAGAAAAAGGAGATTACTAGTGAACCACATCAATCCGGAAGTGATTTTTTTTTTTAGCGGAGTATGGATACCTCCGGGGACGCAGAGAATCACTAACTGGCTAATACGGAGGATCTGAACTGGTAACATCGATGGCTGAAAATGGATTAAGAAACGGTGTTTCCACCAAAAGGAGTTAAGTAGGAATCAATTTTACTTCATTGTATTAATATCAAAAGGGTGAATGATAGATAAACAGATTATGCTTACCAGTTGTATGGTTGTTTCATTTTACCGGTATCAAGTAATATGGGTTTAGGTCGATGGCATCGGACCTGTTCCTCGGTTGGATTCTTGAGAAAGTTCCTTACAAGCCTCCAGAAAGTATTCCCCTGACACAGTCACAACATAAAAGTTTGGCTAATTCAATAACTTGTTTACAAGGAGAGTTTGGGTTTTACATGATCATCTCCTTGTCTAAAATCAAATGCTCCAGGTCCATCGGTTGTTCCCGCAGTGAAACCAAAACCCATCGCAGCTGGACATGTTTTCACCACTTCAGAACCATCTTGTCCATCAATTGTCACTTCAAGCTTAGAGAAATCAACAAAAGCATGACGATAGTCAACTTTTCCTTGTATCTCCTCATAGGCTGTATTGAAAAGATCCGCAGCCTTCTTGAACTGCCTCTCTCCAATAAGGCGTGTACTCTCAAATTCATCAGGGTAGCTGAAATATTTAGTCGTTCCGAGTTATAAATCTAACAAGCTTGGCTTTACCAAGAGAGGCAGTTAATTAACAAAAACTTGTAACAAACCAAAACTAACTAAAAACTAAAGACGTACCCTGGTCCACGGCCGTAGCATTGTTCATTCTTCCCACCACAAGTACTGTGGTTAAAGTCACAAGGAAGGCCTGTGTCTATACAGAAGGTTCCTAACACGTTCGGACTAACATCACCACAGTTAGTTTGACAGAAGGCAGAGACAAAGCTCGGTTTGTCAGCGTGTCTGAATTCACTTCTGACCCGTCTAGCAACACTTGACATCCTTGTAACGGTTTCACCGCCTGTAGATCGTAAAGAGGAAGCCATTTCCAGCAAATCTTGATCTGTGACGAAAGCAACAAAAAGTTACTTGTACAATAACATGCCATTACCAAACTCTTGGTGCTATGGTTACTTACGCTTACCATAAGCATCTGTGATTATGCTTGAGACTCTTCTATGAGATTCAACATCATATGATACACGACCTTCTTTTTGTTCAAACCAGTCTTCCATGAAACGTGCTGCAGTGCCTTTGTTGTCTCCGCTGATCAAGGAATTTGTACGGCTCATCGAAGTGCCATGAGTTGGAAACTAGTTGAAACTACCCACTGGACCCCATTGATCATCAACGAACTTGACAAGTGTCATCTTTTTATCAACATCATACTCATATTTACTACGCTCATCTGCAGGATTGTTAAGGTATGCGCTGGGACTACGATTCGCACCAGCATCCAAGAGCTCCCCTGCAAGATTAGATCCAAAAGAAATGTCTTTAGAGAAAGCAACATGTAAATGAAACATAAAAAGGTGTGCAACGAGTTAAGTCCCTCACCTTCGTTGATTAAAATGGACCGGGACGGAGATTTTCATGAGCTAGTATGATGCTTTGCTCTATACCATCCACAAGAGCATTGAATGATTGATGAACAAAACCAAGAGATGTAACTAAGTATAGAATGTATTGGAGATAACCCCCTGGACCGGCATGAGTATGAGTTCCACTGATTGCAACATTTTCCTCCGTATAAAGCTCACCATATCTTCAAATAAATTGAAATTGTATATAACACACTTAACACTCGCAATATACTGAAACATTAAAAAAACAGTAATGTTACAATATATATATACCTACCTACCTCTGTTTCAATCTTTCAATCACTTTGATAGTCACAAGCTGTGAGGCCATACCAGCATCAAGATTAACAAAAGCAAATCTTTTCCTGTTTGGCTCAGCGACGATGAAAGAGCGAGCTCTGAGCCTGAAGTGAACACCAGATGTTACTTGGTCCATGTTAGCATATCCCATCATGTTGACATCAGCTGCAGGTCCCGTGATGTCATAGCTTCCAAGACCGATCAAATAATCGGAATACGAGAATACACATTGGATCTTCAACAGAAACAGCAAGAACAATGTGTAGTGCATAGATACAGACCGCCTCGTCATCTTCACACTCGATGTGGAGTAATAATCAGTTCTTTCCAATTTTTGGTCCTTCCTAGAGAAACATGCCAACGTAAGCAACACAAACACACAAGACACACACATCTTTCATGAATCTCAGTTATTAAACCCAAGAGAATATCCAACCTGAAGAAGTACAACAAGTAACGCAAGCCTTACATGAAATTTTCTTAACACATCATTGATAATGAAAGAGCTTAAATTTATTCATTCACTGGCTACAAAAATCCTGTTTTGACTGAATGAAGTTAAAAATGAGTATTTTTTCTCTACAAGGTCAGAGAACTCTGTCTTGAGCAATGTTATTTCAGCTAAAACATAGGCATTCAACATTGGTCAAGACAAAATTCGTAAATTTACAGAAACAAACAAGTATTATTTTTAAGCTGATGAACACACTAACCGCTATAACAGAGATCGATCCATTTGCTGAAGCTGAGAGAAACTAATCGATGTGAAATGCTATGAAGCAAAAAAAAAAGAAAAATGTTTCAGAACTCGTAAAGTTTCGGTTTTTTTTTTCTGGTGGAAAAATTGGAACAACGATCAGAGTCTGTAAGTAAGAAGAGTCAAAACAGAGGAAACATTCTTAGTTTTGAGGAGGAAAGCTTTCCAATTTCAGCTGTGTAGCATGAATGTGTCGTTGTCAATTCGGTTTTCACTTCTCATTCGATTTCTAATTTGCAAGGGTGAGTGGTCAAATTGGTCAAATGCAAAATAACGGGTTTCGATTGTAATTTATCAAATATTATCGGGTCTATTTGTGAATAAACCAAAACTTGTGGAGTTGTGGGTTCTCCCCTTCTTCTCAACCTCAGTAACTCAGTTGGTCAAAATTGGTCAAAAGGCAAAAGTAACGGGTTATGATTGTAATTTATCAAATATTATTGGGTCTGTTTGTGAATAAACCAAAACTTAAGGTTTTCTCCATCGCCTAAACCTCAGTTTCCGATCTCAGCAGAACTAGAGAAAGCGAAACAATGGCGATGAGCCTTATGAACAGAGCAATCTCCAGAACCGAAAGCGTTGGTGCTTTCAGACTCTCGCTTAATCTCCTAAGGAATTTCTCTGCGCCGAAATCTCCTCCGTCGAGTGAAAACCCTAGCTCCGATTCGAATAAACCTAAACGAAGAAAGAAGAAGAATCTAATCGAAGTCGCTCAGTTTTTACCTAATTGGGGAATCGGATACCATATGGCTAAAGCTCACTGGAACGGAATCTCTTATGAAATCACTAAGATCAATCTCTATAAGGTCCCTTCTTCTATTACTCTCATTGTTGTGTTTGAATAGAAGATGTAAGCAAATGTTTCTTTATCTGATTTTGGGATTCAAATGCAGGATGGCAGACATGGAAAAGCTTGGGGAATTGTTCACAAAGATGGTTAGTTTTGTTCCTTTGTTTGCTTCACTTTCCTTTAGTAATGCTAAAGTTTTCTCTAACCCATTGATCTTGAAGTTGAAGATGATTCCAAGAAAACACTTTCTATGACGCATTAGTATTAAGATTTGCATAAGCTTCCATGAGACTTAACATATATGCATATTCTGAAATGTAGGCTTGAGAGCTGCGGAAGCTCCAAAGAAGATAAGCGGAGTTCACAAACGCTGTTGGAAGTATATCCCAAACTTGCCAAAGATTGCTGCACCTGCAACAAACTCTGCAACTGCTGATCTCCAAGCTGCTTGATATGTTTACTTCCATTGTTGTGGGTACTTCTCCATATATCTGTTTGTTACTTGGTCGCTTCTTTGAATTCGTCAATAGCTTTGTAGGAAATGATCCATTAGCTTCGGATGATGTTTGGTTTTTCCCTTCATCTTATTTAAGACTTTACATTTCTTTGAGTTGAGATTTTGATGTGCCTGCATCACTGAGCCTAGAGATTTGATACCGTTAAGTATGAACTTGTTTTGTAGGAGTCCTTCTGGTTTATCTAATAAAGAATCTCAATTACCAGTGGCAGGTTTTGGTTTGTATTGCCAACACTTTTGTTTTGTGATATTACATATGAATTAGAACCAAAGTTTAACATTTTCTTCCAGACTTGGTGATGCTTACCCCAATCCCAAATTTCCAATATTTGAAAGCCTCGATGTCGCATGAGTATGGGTTTCATGGATTTGAATTGGTTCTATCATGCTCTCCAATGCATTTTTTGTCGACCCCCACCATAGTGTTTTGAGTATCAAAGAAACAATTTCATAGAATAGATAAGCATCGCCAAAACTACTGATTTGATAAGTCTTTCATTCCATGTCGGAGATAAGTATCTTGTTTGTCATTCATTAAACTTTCTTTTAATGTATTCAATCATGTAAGACATCGTTTCTGTTTTTTCTTTGTCCCGAACTGCTCTGAATGCCCCAAATATATCGCCTTATTTGAAATCTTAAGTATCCTCTTAAAGTCTTTACATATGACACAAACATTTAAGTAAAATGTTTGCACGTTTTGATACAAAGAAAACATTACACGTTCGTTTGGTCTGCAGCAGCTATAGTTTGAGTTTATGCTGTGTAGTTTTGTTTAATCAATTCTACACATAAGAAGTTGAGAGTTACTCTGGTCCAATAAATGCATTTATCCTACCTGAGTAGTTGTTTACTCGATACAATGAGACATTTTGAGCTACTCGCAGTTCCAATAACTGCACTTACTAGACGTGAAGCACAAAGAAGTTGAGCATCTAAGTACATTTCTTAGACTTAAGATGTGTGTTCAGCAGAAACATTGAGAAGTTAGGTTATGTAAGCCTAATACCTGCAACTCAAGTATACTAGATGCACTTAGATTAACATTCAAACAAAACAAAAAAAATCAAAATAAATAGAGGTTTATAACTTGAGTTAATAATCTCATACTATTGTTTGATCGAAGCACTAAGAAGCTGAGTTATTCAGTTTTTAATAGATGCACTTATTAGCCATTGTAACATCTTGTACTATATCATAAATGATTTTAGAACATTTTTTTTGAAATTTTAATAAACATGTTTATATATAGTAATAATTAACTATAGCCATAATTCCTAATTTATTTATATATTTTATTTTATATGTGCAATTTATGAATATCGTAGTTTCGTGTCTTCCCTTCTTTTTCTACTCATTTAAAGTTTTCGAACGTTTCACTTTGACTTTTTTCATCACGAATATCAAATTTTGCTTTTAAATTTGTCGGTTATGTGTTCGAATTCTCCGACTTTATCTCTGGATTCTCTCCGGTTTTTGTTGTATTAGTTTTTGTATGATATCTTAATTATAATAAAAACACAAAGTTTGATGGAGAAAAATAAAGTAAGCATGTCTAATCTAGTAAAATCAAATATGACTTGGAAAAAAGGAGAATAAACCACTAAGCTTATACAGTTGCAGAAGAAAAAACATATGAAATTTCAAATCTAATAGAATACAATTTTTCTTAAAAATCTATATTTCTTAACCACAAGATAAATTAAAAAACTTTTCAAATTGTGGTGTTCTTTTATTTTATTTTATTTCGAACAATTATAAAAGAAAGGGTGAGCTTCCTCCCAGCGAACATTGTTTCATCCTGACACAGCCACTGACATTGACAGTGATTTCTATATTTAATTTCATTAATGCCCCTGAACTTTTTAAGAATTTGAATTTGATCTCTTCTGTTTATATACTTTTCAATGAAACCATACGCTATTACATTTTCTAACAAGCATCGATTGCAATTTGCAAATAATATAATTAATATTCACAGTTCAACAACCTAATCAAAACCAGTTTAAACATGACTAATTAAAATCTAAGCAATCCAATTTCTAGAAGTAATGTACTAAGTTTAGAATGAAACCTTTATAGAAGCAAAGTACTTTGTTTTTCACGATAGGAGTAAAATACTAAATAATTTATTTGTTGGAAAAATAAAAACAATCTAACTTATTGAAGAAACCAAGGAAAGTACTAAACAATAATAAAACGTTTTTTTTCCGTCAAATTTTAACTTTTAAGTAATGTGGGTATATACTTCATCTTAAAATTTTAACTTTTAAGTAATGTGGGTATATACAATTCTAAATCCATAACTTCTTTTCATGAAAAATAATAATATAGTATATAACTTATTTTTGATCAATTCTTTCTGAAGTTACAACAACAAATTTTATAAACTGAAAAAAAAACAAATCACTCATAATTCTAAAAAATGGTACATTAATTCAACTGTTTATAAGTACACTAGGGAAAACTGTTTATAAGTTAAACTTCGAAAAGAAAAAAAACTTTTAATTAATGAGAAATAAAAGATGAGATCCACTCCTACTGAGAATAAACAAAAAAAAACAGTAAAATCATACTCCATGCAAATAAATATGAAAAAATTAAGTGGAAATTGAATGTAGAATCATGAGTTAAGAATCCGTACCACGGGATCTAACAATGTTAAAAAGCACCTTGTTTTGAAATATCCTCCAAACTTGAGGGAGACAAAACACAACAAGTAAAAATAATTTTGTTTTAAACCCAAAAAAAAAACAATAATTAAAAAGAACAGAACAGAACAGAAGCTGCTCTTTTGTCCAAAGCTTCTTCCTTTCTCTTTCTCCAACATTTCTTCTCTCTGCAAGTTAAAATTTCTAAAACAAAAAATAAAAAAATAAATTTTTTACAATAAACCCTCCAAAGACAAAAATAGCTTTTTTGATTTGGTTTATATATAAAAATAAAAATATAATTTTTATTTTTCTTTGTTTTGTTTTGTTTCCTCGTAAAACCCATGAGTGACCCCTTTGTTCTTTCTTTGCTTTAATCCTCAAGAAAAAAAAAATGCCTTCTTTTGCTTTTGGATCTCATCACCATTTGCCCAACCATCCCATAGACTCGCCGTACTCCGTCGAAATTAGTGCCGACGGCAACTCCTCCGACTTGGATTCTCTGTCTGAGGTCGATTTAGAGAGTGGCGTTGTTTTGGTGCCGGAGAAAAAGCTACATTCCGGTGGTAAGAAGAGGAGGAAGAGGAGGAGAAAGAGGAAGAAGAAGAAGAAAGGTGGTAGAGATTGCAGGATCTGTCATCTTCCTTTAGAGAGTAACAAAGAAGCTGAAGAAGATGATGATGATTCTGATGAAGAAGTAGTAGAAGATGAAGAAGATGAAGAAGAAGAGTATTATGGTTTGCCTTTGCAATTAGGTTGTTCTTGTAAAGGTGATTTGGGTGTTGCTCATAGTAAGTGTGCTGAAACTTGGTTCAAGATCAAAGGCAACATGTAAGTATTTTCTTCAATTTCTCTTTTAAGACTTTCTATTTTTGTTATTTTTTTCCTGCAAAATTTTACAGATTCTGTGAAAATAATAGTAATGGAACTTTATGAGGAAAAAGTAATTTTCTTTTATGTACTTTGAGTTTTTTTTCTTGTCTGATTTTTAAAGATCCATATGATGATTGCTTCTCAAAAAGATTGTCTACTGAAGCTGGAATCTACAGTTTTTTTTTCTTTTTTTGTGGCTAACAGTTATTTAGTTTATGTTTCTATGTGTTCTCAACTTGTTGTGTCTAATGTTCTTATTGTCCTGTACATTTTGGATTTTTGATTGTTTGTTGTCTCAATTAAAGCTACGTTTCTGTGATTTGCTTCACCACGTTCAGTTTTAAAGGCTTGATTTTGCAGCTGCATTGAGAATCTTTTACTGAAACAGTTTGATTCTTACCAATCACCATTATACCCATAGCTCTGTTTTAGCTTCTGTTTTGCATCTTTGCATTGTCTTAGGTAGTAGAAACCGGTTGGAGTTAGATATCTTTCTTGTATATTTACAAGGCTATTATATACTGATTGGTATTTATTATATTGTTTCTATGAATCTGACAGGACATGTGAGATATGTGGTGCAATGGCTCTAAACGTGGCTGGTGAGCAGTCAAACGCAGAGAGCACAGCTTCTACCCATTCACAAGTTGCTGCAGGACAACCTCAGATTCAGACAGAGCCGCGGGGAATCTGGCATGGTCGCCGTGTGATGAACTTCTTGCTTGCTGCGATGGTCTTTGCCTTCATTGTTTCGTGGCTCTTTCACTTCAAAGTCCTCAAGTGATACGACTTCCATCTCTTCTCTTTCCCCTGCCTGCATGCGCTCGCTCTTCTCCTGTTCTTGAGACGCTTGCAGTCGCTAAACCAATCCCTCCTGTTGCTTGATTATGTACACGTTTTGTAGCTGTAAAAACTTTGTAGTTTATAGATTGTTGTGACTTGTGAAATTTTACATCTTCTTGTATAATATTTCTTCTCTACTCCGGCTTGGTGAAACCTCTGTGTGCTCAAGAGGGTCTTAGCTCTTTTGGTTTCAGACACAAACATCTTTGGCTTTGAAGAATGGTAATAGATAAAATACTGGACAATATTGTGTTAAATCTGTAATTTGTTTTTAAGATATATTCAAAGAATGAATCAGTTTGAACAAATAATATTTGAGGATCTTGGACTTAGCTGAGAAAGATCCTTCTTTTCTTGATTGAAAATCACATTTGAATCATCTCTTCAAATTGAAAACCACAAATTTAAGATAATGCTTCAAGAAAACAAAGACAATGAGGCTTTCTCGGAATCCAATCAGAAAACGAAGAAGACGAAAGAGAGAAGAAACCTATACACTTAGGAAGTTTTCAGTTTCTGTTGTTCTGTTTCTTGGCTTCCAAGGAAGTTCCATCTTTTAGGGTTTCGCAAGCGTCTTTGTCCATTCCAAGGCTGAAGAGAGCAGCAGCCTGAAGATAGAAAGCGGTTGGCCACTCAGGAGACACTACTTGCGCCTGCATTGCATCACCAAGAGCCTCTTGAGGCATGTTACTCATCAGATAACACAAACACCTTCTTGCAAAAACCGTTGGTGATACCATTGTGCCATCTTCGATGAACTGCAGAAACAATAAGAGGACACCGAAACACGGATTGAGTTGAGTTTCGGGTTTCAAGAAGGTAAACAACAAAGTCTCTGCCTTTGAACCGACAAAGTCTTTTTCTTACCTGGGTGTAACATTCGACAGCAGTGACAAAGTCTCTGCCTTTGAACGCAGCATCTCCTTGTTTCTTGGAGTTTAGAGTCTCCTGAATCTGGTCTGTCCAAACTTGGAATGAGAGCTGTATATCAAAAGAATAAAGATTATGATCTCAATGGAAAACTACAGCAGATTTTGTTTTTATTCAGGTTCATTGACCTTATAGAGGATGAAGAAGCTTCTTGTTCATGTACATACCTCATTTGCTACACCCTCGTCGTCTTTGTATCCAACCTTTTCGAGAAATTCATGTATTGCGGTGAGATCAAGTCTTGAACAAGCGTCGCCAAGAGGAGTTAGCGAAGTTGTTTCCTTTGGAGATGCAGCTCCATGTGGAATCCCCATTAAGACATAAGATGGAACCTGCATAAAACACAGAGATAAAGAATAAGAAGAGTGAAGACTTGAATGGTTGATATATAAAAGAAAGTGATTTAGTTAGCACATACATCAGTTTCCTTCTGAAGAGGAGCGAGTGAGGACACGAGAGATTTCACATTTGGCCTTTCACGAGCTTCATACTGCAAACAACGGGAAGCTAAGCGAACCAAATCAGTTCCATCATCGTTTGAGAAGTGACCTTCGAGACACGAGTCCATTAACATCAGGAAGTTCTTCCCACGAATCAGATCAAGCGCCTGCAGTACAATGGTAGAGTATATAGAACTTAATCTATTTTTGGGTATAAGCTAATAGATCAAGAACTTCTTCTCAAGAGAAGTTGAGCCACTTACATGGCTTGGTGGTATATGTTTGCCACTGAGAAGATCTAGCAACAGCGTTCCAAAGCTGTAGACCACACTCTCCGGAATCACTCTCCCTTAAGAGATTAACAAACACACATTAATATAATAACTTTTTCAAATAGCAAACACATAACTTGAAGCCATTGCATTTCATATCAGTAACTGACCCGTTCTTAGGTATTCAGGAGGAGTGAAAGCCAAATTTGTACTGTAACTCTTCCCATCTCTACTATTCTTCATAAGACCGAAACACGATAATCTCGGGTTACCATCCTGTAATCAAGATTCCAGATACATTATCAGAATCCCTAAACAGCAACTTAAATGCAAATCTCTCCAGTAACATCTCATAAGTTAAGAGAAATATGAGAAGATGATAGTAAGCTCGAGAAGGACCTGGTCAAACAAGATCCTGTAAGCATTAAGATCATGATACAAAGCGCGACCTTTGCTGCTACAATATTCGAGTGCTTGTGCAAGATACAAAGCCACTCTCAACCTCATAGCCCACTTCATTGGCTGGCTATCCCCTACATAACAAAAACGAATATCTTTAGCTAAAAATAGAAATCTCACACCAATATTAACAAAAACGATGATTATGATTATGTCATCATAAGAGATGACATATGAGCAATTAAAGTCTTGATCTTTTGTTCAACAAGATAGAACCAAAAACAGAAACTTCCAACTAAACTTGGTAAAAGCCTTACAGTGAAAGAGATGCTTAGAGAGAGTTTCGAAAGGCATAAACTCAGCAACTAGCAATCTCTCATCTCCTTCACAACAAAATCCAATCAAATTCGCCAACCTCTCATTCCTCAACTGCCCCACAGCTTTTGCTTCCTCCTAAAAGATCAATCAAATGAAACAGTAAACAACAAAATAAACCAAAATGCCAAAGATTTAAATTCGATTTGGGAACTGTAAAATAATAAAACCTATCAGCAGAAATGAGCAAAAGGAATCAAATTTAATGTACAAGAAATTGACGAGTGTCAGGCCAAGCGGATCTATTGAAGCGTTTAACAGCGATCCATCGGTCATCTTCAAGTCTGCCTTTATACACAACATTAGGAGCTTTAACTCCGTGTTCGGATACGATGCTGTCTGTAGAGAATCCACAAGTAGCAGCTCGTAGTTGGTCGAAACTGAACTCCGTAAATGACGGTAAATCGTCTGTTCCATTTTCTGTCGGAACCAAAAAAAGAACTCAACTTTGTTAGCAGAGAGAATTAAAATGCGGGAAAGGTAGAGACTTTAGTAAGTAAGAGAAGTGAACCTAGATCAGAAGCATCGTTGAGAGTTGATTTGAGATGTGTCGGCCACCAACAGAGAGATAGCTTAGAGCAACGAGGTCCCATTTTGGGGTTTGAAAGCTTATTCAATCAAAGATTTAAGGAAGATGAAAGATTTCTTCACTAAACCCGAAAAGCAAAAACCCTTTTTTGAGAGTATCAGTCACTTTCTATAAGAGGTTAAGAGAAGTCGAGAGAGAAAGAGAAAATTTTGTTTTTGTTTTTTTAATGGTCGAGGAGGAGAAAGGAATCTGCGGAAAAATTGAGGGAGGAAATTTATATAGCGCCAGTGTAGTGGAGAAGAGACACTGGTGAGTGATTTATAAAAGGAGAATAATGTACAAATTGTTTCATTGAAATTAAAATTGACTAATAAAGTGTTTACTTGTGGATCCAATGTTTCTCTCTCTCTTTACTTTACATATCTAAAAAAATTCTAATTTTTTCTTCTTTTTTTTCCCCTTTTCTAATGTGGAATGTTAGTTTGAAACTAGTTTTAACAAGATTTTAAAGAATGTTTCAGAAAAGTGTATAAATGTTTATAAAATATTGTATTTCGAATTGTTATTTTTGAAAAGATGAAATATAGGAAAAGTATTTAGATTTTATTAAATAATAAAACCAATATTTTTGTTGGTCAAAAAACGAAACTAAATTAAAAATGAAAAGTACAGATTAATCAAGAAAGCCGACGTTTTGTTTTCATGTTTGTGGTTGAACTACTAAGACCACCGTTATTGGTCTTGAATGTCTTACAAATAAACTAATATTAAATTTTAAAAATATTTTGATTTTGAATGTCAAAAGTATATTTTTAAAGATATTTTCCATACTATTCAAACATTCAAAAACTCAATTAATTACTCTTAAAATTTAGGTCATCTCCAACCATACACCAAAACACCAAATTTGGTATTGATTCTTCTCCAATCATATACCAAATCTTGCACCAAATTTTTTTTTGGTGTTTTATGAATAGTGTTGCACTAAATTTGGTGTTACACTATTCACTATACCAAACATTAAAAAAATATTTTTATTTACTAATATAATTTAATTGTTATTAACTAATTAATTAAATTTTATAGTTTGGCCATTTGGGTGTTATTAAATTGGATATATATGATTTCAAGAATTCTTAGCTCAGCATAGAAAAATCAAAGAGCGGAAAGCTCATTTTGAACTTCGAAATGCATTAATTGAACATTTGTGGTCGAAATATGTTAATTCTGAGAATTAGTACAATGTAATTTATTTTCTGATAATTTTTTTATTGATTTTAATTTTTTTTATCGAATGTAATGCTATATCGAATTTAAAGTCATTTTAGTTTATGAATAATTAGTATTTATCATAATTATTAAAAAATAAAAAAAATTATAAATTTGATAATATAATAATAAAAGTTATTTTTTTGGTGTGAGATTTGGTGTTGTGGTTGGAGATGAAAAAAATACTATTCACTTTTACACCAAATTTGACACTATTCACAACACTAAATTTGGTGCTATGGTTGGAGATGGTCTTAATGACACCCATAAAAGTCTATGGACGATAAAGTAAGTAAAAGAACTTAAGTAAATCTGAAACGTCGGGATTACTACTAGTACAAGATTACATTAGTACTCCCTCCGTTTCAAAATATAAAATGTTTTGGTTTAAAACACGCATATTAAGAAATTGCTTTTACTTTAAAAAAATATTATTTAATATATAAACAAAAACAATTTAATCAATTATAAAAAAACTGTAAATTATTATTGGTCATACATTATTCAATAAAGTAAAAAGGTACATCAAAATGTGAAAACACCTTATATTTTGAAATACAACAAAAAATTTAAAACGTCTTATATTTTGAAACGGAAGGAATAGTATTTAGTAGTACAGTGGTAGTAGTTTATAAAATAATAATGCAAAATTACTAAAATAGGGATAAAATCGTAAATTGAATGGTCAAAGTCAAAGCCATGTGTGCATGCGTGTGGCTGTGAATATTAACGCTCAAGTGGCAGTGGTAGTAGTAGTTTAGGCGAGTTGCATTTAAAGTGATATCTCCTTCACACATTTTCGTTTTACTTCACACATTTTTAACTCAATAAGAAAGGTGATTAATCTTTGGAGTAGCCTAATCTATATATTATCTATTGTTATTTGTGTTTAACTATTTATGTGTCTTATACACTAAAATGCCGGTTTATGATATTTTTATTTGATAAAACCAGGAGTGTTACAATTTTCATATTCTTATTTGCTTATAATATATGTGCATTTGAACCCACAGAGCGAAGAACTTTCCAGCTAAAATGACACACACCAATGACCCAACAAAATTAAAGAGGTCCATAAAGCATTTTATATGCAAGTCAAAAGCTTTTGTAGTGACATATATAATTTTTCTTATAAATTTAATTTTTGCGAAGCTTTCTCTATTATATGTATACATATTCTAACCAAACTTTTGTTTGCTTAAAGAATTATTTATTTATAAGAACAATTAATGTTGGTTGGTGGAGACAAAGAGGATCTTCGTGATAAATATGGTAAAGGAAAGTAGTGATAGGAGATGACTTCACGCGTGTGCCAAGGCGATGTTTGTTGTCCTTTGGGGAACACATTTTAGCCTAAATTAAGATGCTCGTAAGTGACCAAGTCAGGACCACTATAACTATACAAATAATGGAAGATAATGCTACTATTCTTATAAACAATGGAGTGTTATTTGGAGAGTTGCATGTGTTAGAAACTCGCTTGCGCTCTTGGCTCAAGAAATTATACAAGCCAACAACGAAATTTTGGCGCCTATGTTGTTATATGCTCAACGAAACCTTCAATTCAAAAGGGCCTTTAGTAAAATGGTTTGTATATTTAATAAAAATATACGTAAGTGCCAAAATTCTTGGTCTAACTTGTTTATTCTTCTCACGGCCAAATATTCTAGAATGGTTCTTTTTTTAGAATAATAAAAACTAATATCCTTTTAACAAATATTGATCATCAGTGACATGTTAACAAATGATAGATTTGAAAGAAAGAAAAAAATCAAAATGGATATCCAAATAATGATTTAGACAAAGAAAATATCGTGTTGTGAAATGACTAAAATATTCTTTTCAATAATGTGAATTATAGTTTTTATTTGTTTTTTGCATCTGGCAAATTGGATATTGATGGGTCTACCATGTTGCTTGTTGTGAGTTCAAAGTGCATAAAGCTATAAAATCCACTCTGTTCCTCACTGTCTGTGTGACCAAAAAAACAACTACTTCACGTGAACGATGGCAACATTTTTATTGTTTTCTTATAACTAAGAATCTTTTTGACTTTATAAGACTATAAATTTTAAAAGATGAACTAATAATCAAAACTCAAAGTTATACAAAACTAAGACCTATCTATAGTTTACATGGAATGTTTTAAAATATCGAACTTGTCTGATCAGCTGGGTCAGGTTCAAAAAACATTGTTCTCGTAAATCCAATTCATCATCATGACAATGATCACATGGCAACATAATAAAAAGCCCCTTTATTTTTTCCAGAGTCAGGCTTTTTCAAGTATCAGAAAACCAAAGATTTTCACAGCTTGAAAGTAGACCAACATGTTATATAGATATAAAAATATTCACACTCAAGAGTTGGGAAGATCATTAGACTAACTATTCTAAACAGATCTTCTAGCTACTTTCTTATTTCCTGCAACTCTTTTACCTTAGGCTTAACACTAATGATACGATCACATACCTGCAATTAAAAATTTGGGTTTGAAGTAAAAATACAAACTTCAGACCCGCCCGTCAGGCGAGATGGGCGGTTGATACCCGACAGAATTGCCATTATACATTGCATTTTGTTCCGGGAATAACACGGTTCCCGCTCTAGCGTTATGTTCGTCACATGAGATTTTGTGCTCAAGGATGATCTCTGACATTTTCCTACTCTCTGCAAGTGCCATAAATATGGAGAAAGCTTGTAGTTGTGAAAGGGATGAATTATACACAATTGAATATATCCCTTCTTTGATCGGTTTAAAGCTCAAGAACGGATGTTCCTCGGGTTGTTCTCCCTGGAATAAAAACATAGAAATGTGATCATGAAAACTTTTGGTTTTGATTTGGAAAAGGAAAAAAAACGAGAGACTAGGATTTTGAGAGAGAATCTGCACCAGAAAGAAAAGCTCGAATCGATTTGAAGAGGGTGGTGAATTTAATGATGTTGTCGAATTTTTGCTGGAGAAGTTGTGCTGATTTGTAAGAATTCTGAGATTGCAACCCATGTCCCAACCTCCACAATCGCAAGACCCACCTGTTCTCCATCTCTGGATCAAAGACGATGGCCCTCCTTTCTGAGGCATACTATGAACACCGCTTTGAAGTATGACCGTAGCATTAATGTCTTGGTCAAAAAACCTGTCTTTGATATGATCTTCAAGCTCTTCATTGAGTGCATTGTGATCCTGAACCGTGTTCAGTGCTGCCCTCCTGTGAAACCATCTTGGCATCTTTACGATGATCGCAGCTAGCTCGTTTTTCAACTGTAGATCAGATTTTGCCGTGCTCTCTTGATCAAGTTCTACAGAGAAGAGAACAAACTCTCTGATGGAACCAGATGGCAAAGAGCTCGAGACCCGCATTTGAGCAACAACATTTGAGATGATACCATGTGTTTGGCCTCTGCCTCTTTGGTTTAACCATCCACTATTTCTCTTATGGTCTTTAATAGAGAAGAAAGTATAAACACATGTACATTCACCCTCTTCTGAGTTTCCCATTTTCTTTTGGGTGGCCGCAATGATGTCGGTTTCTTTGTTCACTGCAAATGTAAAGAGTGGCTGATTGTTCTTAATGGTTACCTGCAAAACAGCTCGAACCATGGATGATGCTACCGTCTTCTCATGAGCTGAATCATTGACATTTACTGTTTTGCAACCTGTGATACCCAATTTTATTCTTTGTACGCCTTGACTTTTTGGCCTCTCCACGGAATTGCCAGAGTGAATTGCTTTTGGCTTCAATAGAGGTTCTAGCAACCTTCTTAAATGGCTTGTCGTGGTTGTATCTTTTTCAATGGGTTTGCTGCAATCTGAACTGTCAACGCCAGACAGAAGAGCTACCCTTTCTGAATCAATTTTTGTGGAGTTAGCCATTGAGTCTAGCTGAGTTGTGGGAACAGCAACACTGCTAGTTTTGCTGGCCTTACCCATAAAAGGCAATATACTTCTCCCCTTTTCAGATGTCACTTTATGCGACTTTGAGTCTTGTCTCTGGGCAGGCTCATCCATACAAGGTTTCACAGATAACAAAGATGATGCTCTGTCTTCTGTGATTTTACCTCTGGAATATATATTTCTTGATGTTGTTGAGAGTGGCGCGCACTGAGATATTTCAACTGAAACCTTGTTCGGGTCCACATTAGTGGAGTCAATTTTACTCTTTGCCAAGCAGCCATCAACTTCACATGGCAAGGGGCAAGCATGTTGGGTACAGTAATCTACTTCAATACCGTGAACAACCCGGACATTTCTAGTTGAATTCCTCTTGCAGGTCTTAGCCTCTCCTTGCTGCTTTCGACCAAGCTCTCCATCATGATCATTTCTGTTTCTTTCGTGCAAGTTCTTTTCACTCTTCCTACGTCTGTTACTATCAGCCTTTGATTTCACCTCCATGTTCAAGCCAGCCTCTGGATTCAATCCAAGTGACAAAGTTCCATTTCTTTTGCAGACCTTCCCTTTAAGATCCTTCTTCTTCTCACATCCATCTAATCCTTGTGCATCAGTATTTGGACAAAGCTGCTCATCTGGTATGCTGAAACATCTACGATCTTCGACTTTCTTTTTCCGGGTACATTTGATTTCTTCAACAGAGTTTGACATTCCATTAGAATGCCGTGAGCTACGATGTTTCATTGGACAAGCCGAACTACGGTTATGCACTTTGCTCGGACCAGCACATGACTCATCTCTAAGCAGAGCCAACGAAGCATCAGTTTGGGAAACCAAAGGGAATCTAGTCTTAACTGGAATCCGGCTGTTATGACTATGGTTCCACTTCTCCAAACGGCCCCAATCAAGAACACCAACACTCAAGAGCTTATCCTGAGAAGTAGCTTCAGGTCTCTCCAAAAAAACAGGTAACTTAGACATATACTTGACAAGCTCATGACTCTGCAGACATTGCTTCACTGGAGTTTCCAAACGCTTAATACCAGAAAAACTCTTCTTCTTCAAACGGTATTCCATAGATAGTGTTAGTAGAAGAGAGTCACGAAACCAACATAGCTCCTTCTGGATTATGAAAAAAATGAACAAACTTATCAAAATCAATCACATCAAAAAAAATTAAATTCGTAGTAGAAAGTACAATGAAAGCATTTTTCTGATAGGTCTTTTCCCGAGTAATCACGGCATCACAGAGAGAAAAAGCCAAAAAAAAAATGCACGAAAAAGTACAAAATTCTGTGGGAGAAACAAAAAAAGTGGTCCTTGACGTAGAAAAAAATGCAGGATGATGATGATAATCATTTCATCGAGATCTTGAGATAATGCTAAAAAATACAAATTATATATATCGAATGGACCCATTTTCCCCGAAGAAATAGCTGAATGATGCGTTCGTGCATTTATGAATCAACTATCACAAACACTGAGAAACGACAAACAGAATTTATTCAAATTTGACGGATCCAACAAATGTGAGAAATCGCAGATTTCGAAATTAATCAAAATCGTGAGCTCGGAGCTGAAAGAGAAGACGGTAAGATTCACGAATTGCTAAGAAACACTTGTTAAAATCAACAAATAAAAAAATGAACAATCTCCGATTTGAATCGAAATCGAAACTGAAATTTTCCTATAGGTTAACGATTCGCTTAATTAGATTCTTCATATAAAATAGCTCAAACGAAAGCATTAACCAATAAGAAATGTGCTTCTTAAACCAAGCATTGTTCAAAAACGACAGCGTTTCACCAAATCAAACCGAAGAAACTTTCCCGAGAAAATCAAAGAGCTAAACCGAGAAATTACTTCAAAGTGCGAAGAGAAAAATGCGGAACCGACACAAATCGGTGAAGGAGAAAACGAAGATAGTCAGTCACATGAAGAGTAAATCAGCACAAGTGAAGATCCCGAATACAGAGAAGTGATCGATGCCTATAAAAGCTAGAGAGAGAGAGAGTGACTGTGGAAAGAAGATGATCCAACGGTGGATAATGAAAGAAAAGGGTAAATCATGCGGTCCAGATCATATCGTCATCGAGGAAGACGCGGGAATGGTTCGTGTCAGGTGGTCCCCACTTGTATATATATGCACATGTTTACGTGTGCATATTAGCATAAGATTTACTTAACACACCAAAAATTTAATCGACTTTTCTTAAAGATAAACAGTACTTACTACAAATTAACACAATTAATTATCTAATCACATGATTCACGTCACGTCACATTTTTCACTTTATTATTTTACGAATTTTAGGATTTTTTCAAATCCTAATTAATTAAAGTTAAGTCCAATAATTTGGATAACACTTTTTGTTGAATTAAAATGCAAATTGTACTAGCAAAAGTTTTTACAGCTTTTTAAAAACTCCAGTTTAGACAAAAATATTAAACCAAATTAGTTTTAGAAAAACCATAACAGTATGAACCGAGAAGAGGCTTAACCAATCATAACCAAAACAAGATTTGGAACAACAATCTTAAGCGGGTATTAACTAAGCCGAAATCCTTAAAACTTTATCAAAGTGTCAGAGACTCCTTGGGTTAATTATGATCTTTTAGGTCAACGATTAAGTCGTTAATTGTGTTCGGCACAACACAAATTTCTACTTTTATATTGGACTCGTTATTTAATCAACAAAATAATGAGTTTTTTTTTATTGGACTCGTTATTAACTAACTAACCACATGCATAATATCTATTTACAAAATTAAACTACGGTTATTGAAGGTTGTTCTAGTGAGTGGTTCCGAATTTGATTATGTGGTTAAACTTTACTACTTAGAGCATCATTATTGCAGGTTCTTAGTGGGTTTCTTCACCCAAAAAAAATTAAAAAAAATAAAATAATTTTAAAAAGTGTAAGAACCGGTTCTTTAGGGGGTTCTTACACTGTTTTTAGCCACGTGTCAACTCCTAATTCGCCAGATTTTTTTTGCCATATTTTTTTTTACCTGCTTTTTTTTTTACTTTTTCTTAACTTTAACTTAAAAAAAAAATTAATTTTTTTTTTAATTTTTTCTTAACTTCAACTTTAAAATTCTAAATTTTCTTTTACATATTAATGAATTGGAATTGTTTGGTGGGTGAATAGAAAGCGATTCATAGACAAGATCAGAAAAAAACCCGAATTGAGCGTTCTTTTGCATTTTTTTTTTCAAAATTTATGTTTAAAATGTTATGTTTTTATGTCAACTATGTTTATTAAAAAAATAAACTCTATTTAAAATAAAACAAAATTATTAAAAATTGTTTTTTTTTAAGAACCCCTAATGAGTTTCTACTAATAAAGTAGCAAAAACATAAGTTTCTTAACAGAGTTTCTTAACTTCAAAATTATAATTAAATATTACTTAAGAAGCTCAAATGGGTTTCTTCCAATAATGATGCTCTTAATTACTTATATTTTAACAAAAATCTTAGAACGTATACAAAAAACAAAAGATATATATCTTAAAAAAAATATTTTGGTATCTACAACTTGTTCAACAAGAAAACATTTGAAGTGGTGTTCTATGCTAAGATCAAAAAGTTTTGAAGAGCAAAGATGACAATATCAAACCAATTCATACAAGTTCTGAAACCAATTCATACCAATTCATACAAGTTCTATCTATCCACAACAACAAATTCTATCTTAACCAAGCACCAATTCTAACAAGTCATAGCCATTTCTTACCTCTGCAAAGTGATCTTTCAATGTATGTCTACAGGCATAGTTCCCATCCTCAGAACTTCCTCAGATGCTGACTGTTTGCAGAGTGTCAAAACACCAATCTAATCAATCCATTATGTAAGACAACTGATTTGCGACTGTTAAATGACAAGTTAATATCCTCAGTAGTCAGTACTACTCTTTAACATCGTGCAATGCTCGAAGGATAAGAGAAATTGATAAAAAACCATAAAGAGCGTGTATGCATAATGACTGACCTTGTCCGAAGAAGCAGTCAATACAAGATCAGTGTCACCCACAAATTTAATGCTTGTAACCTGCAAAATGAACAATGCGTGTCAAGCACAAAACTACAAAGAAAAAAGAAAAAAGACTATAGCAAAAGACAGACCTTCTTTGAATGACCAGTCAGTGTTGACAAGATTTCCTGAGGGACCATCAAAGAGAACGACAGTAGTATCAATTCCTCCCGTAGCAATAACATCCTGATTACAAAATGAAATTAAGAATAATAACATTAATAGAGGAACATAACAGCAGTCTGTGCATACAAAAGGTAGTGTATAATAAACAAAATGCAATGAATCAATACAAAAGAAGCATTGTTTAGTGTGAATTAATAGAGGCTCATACTATAGTTTTTACACTCAAAAAATATTTTCCTAGGAATAAGCTTGATAAGCATCCAACTGAGGATTCATGGCAGTGCAAGTTAATGTAAGTGCACAAGTAAGCATGTCACTATAACATTCAATGCAGTGACTTCCCAGAATAGAGAAAAACTACATATGATGAATAGAAAATATCGAAGTTGCAGGTGTCAAACCTTTGAATGTAGGATATCCATTGAAAAAATGCCAGGTTTGTTGTTCTTGTGAAGTGGGTGGCTTGAGAGATGGGTGAACTTCTCCAGAACATACCAATACCAATAGAGCAGAGAATACAAACCTTGTTATCGGCTGAAGAGTTTCGAAGCTTGAAACACATCTGAGAGTTTCAGGACCTAAAAGAAACAAATGCAATGTAAAATAAGCTCTTAACACATACAATGTTCTGTACACAAGTCAATAATAAAGTGCACAGCCAAAGAGAAAGACATGAACATATCAAAGTGAAAACCGAAAAGATAAACTGATTCATTAGACAAACTGATTCATTACACGTACTTAAAGTGCATACAAAATAAAGGCATAACAGTGATAAAACAAGAAAGACTGAACTTAACATGACTACTACAAGCAACAGTGAAATGAAAATGGAAACAACAGTAAATTAAAATCACGAGTTTGACAACATGTCAGTGATTAGTTTGTTCTTAAGAGCCATTTCCATTTCAGAAAGTGGCTCTGTTTTTTCAAGGAGACTGTCCAACAACTTGTTCTTCGAAAGCCTCTCTCTCATTTTTAAATCTTCTGCTTTATCTCCCATATGCTCTTAAACTCCAACAGAGCCTTGCCTTCTTCTTCCACAGTTGTTGTCTTATTCACTGACTTTTTAGCTTTAGCTTTTGATGCCTTAACACTAGGAGGACGAGTTTGATCCTCTTCAACTGGCACATAGCTTGATGACTGTGCAGACTGGTCATCATATTTTCTTCTCTTTGATGCTCCACTAACAAGCAAGCAATGACAACTACCAACCTTTGAGGTTTAAGTGTGTTTCGCGTTTAAGTATGATGTAGACAATCAAATCATATCATTTCAATATCTTCACCTAATCTATGTCTTAAAGTATGAGGCACAAATGGATATTCAGACATAATTCAAACTATTTGTTAAGACAAAATTCTTACAAAATCTATTCACCGAATCTAAATCAAACTAAACAATTTCAGAGGTTTTTCGATTTAACAAAAAGGAAGATGAATTACCTTGTATGAGCTCTTACTACGGTATCCATTTCAATATCTTTAGCATCTGGTTCGAGCCGGATCAATTATCCTGAACACAAACGTATAAACCAATCAAAATCAACCAAAAAATAATCCCAAATTAATCATATTTATGAGAGAAAAAAATCCCTAATTGAACATCTCAAAACTGTGAATTTAAGAGAAATGAGATATTAGCTTACATAAAAGGCAACAACTCCAGCTGAATAATCAGAAGGTAATTTAATTGAAGTACTGAAGAATCCATGCAAGTAAAGATCATTTGAAACAAACCCAGAACCTGCACAAAACCAAAACCATCACGAAACAAACCCAGAACCTGCACAAAACCAAAATCATCACAAAACCGGAAAAAGATAGAAGATAAAAAAAACAGAGGAATATCAAAAACTTACCGGTCCTTTCATCGAGTGTTAACCGGACAGATTTGCCATCTTTATGAACAAACAAGTTCTTGTCACCATCAAACGGATCGAACAATTCTCAATTCTCAATCAGGTAACCCTAACCCCTAACTTTGTTAACATCAATTCCCTAATGAAAGACCCAGATTTTTTCGTAACATAGATTACCAAATAAGAAAACCCACGAAAATGAAACAACAATTCCCAATTGGGATGAAGTCAAATAACCTTAACCCAAAAACGAATTTTCCACTCATATCATCTCTCAATTGAATGATTTAGCCTAGATTAGAAATTGATAAAGATGAAATTGAGAGAGATGAATGAGAGAGAAGAATGAAACTTGAGAGAGACGAAGGAAAAAATCGGAAAAAAATGACGTGGTTCAAAAAAAAAAAATTTCTCATCCAATCACAAACTGACACATAAGGGATTCTTAACACACAAAGGGTTCGTGGGTTTTCTTATTTGGTAATCTATGTTATGAAAAAATTTGGGTCTTTCAATTGAGAATTGATGTTAACAAAGTTAGGGGTTAGGGTTACCTGATTGAGAATTGAGAATTGTTTCGATCCGTTTGATGGTGACAAGAACTTGTTTGTTCATAAAGATGGCAAATCTGTCCGGTTAACACTCGATGGCAAATCTGTCCGGTCATCATACTTAAACACGAAACACACTTAAACCTCAAAGCTTGGTAGTTGTCATTGATTGCTTGTTAGTGGACCATCAAAGAAAAGAAAATATGATGACCAGTCTGCACAGTCATCAAGCTATGTGCCAGTTGAAGAGGATCAAACTCGTCCTCCTAAGGTTAAGGCATCAAAAGCTAAAGGTACAAAGTCAGTGAACAAGACAACAACTGTGGAAGAAGAGGACAAGTCTCTGTTTGAGTTTAAGAGCATATGGGAGATAAAGTAGAAGTATTTAGAAATGAGAGAGAGGCTTTCGAATGACAAGTTGTTGGACAGTCTCCTTGAAAAAACAGAGCCACTTTCTGAAATGAAAATGGCTCTTAAGAACAAACTAATCACTGACATGTTGTCAAACTCGTGATTTCAATTCACTGTTGTTTCTATTTTCATTTCACTGTTGCTTGTAGTAGTCATGTTAAGTTCAGTCTTTCTTGTTTTTTCACTGTCATGCCTTTATTTTGTATGCACTTTAAGTATGTGTAATGAATCAGTTTGTCTAATGAATTAGTTTATCTTTTCGGTTTTCACTTTGATATGTTCATGTCTTTCTCTTTGGCTGTGCACTTTATTATTGACTTTTGTACAGAACATTGTATGTGTTAAGAGCTTATTTTACATTGCATTTGTTTCTTTTAGGTCCTGAAACTCTCAGATGTGTTTCAAGTTTCGAAGCTCTTCAGCTGACAACAAAGTTTGTATTCTCTGCTCTATTGGTATTGGTATGTTCTGGAGAAGTTCACCCAACTCTCAAGCCACCCACTTCACAAGACCAACAAACCTAGCATTTTTTCAATGGACATCCTACATTCAAAGGTTTGACACCTGCAACTTCGATATTTTCTATTCATCATATGTAGTTTTTCTCTGTTCTGGGAAGTCACTGCATTGAATGTCATAGTGACATGCTTACTTGTGCACTTACATTAACTTGCACTGCCATGAATCCTCAGTTGGATGCTTATCAAGCTTATTCCTAGGAAAATATTTTTTGAGTGTAAAAATTATAGTATGAGCCTCTATTAATTCACACTAAACAATGCTTCTTTTGTATTGATTCATTGCATTTTGTTTATTATACACTACCTTTTGTATGCACGGGCTGCTGTTCTGTTCCTCTATTAATGTTATTATTCTTAATTTCATTTTTTAATCAGGATGTCATTGCTACGGGAGGAATTGATACTACTGTCGTTCTCTTTGATGGTCCCTCATGACAAATCTTGTCAACACTGACTAGTCATTCAAAGAAGGTATGTCTTTTCCCATAGTCTTTTTTCTTTTTTCTTTGTAGTTTTGTGCTTGACACGCATTGTTCATTTTGCAGGTTACAAGCATTAAATTTGTAGGTGACACTGATCTTGTATTGACTGCTTCTTCGGACAAGGTCAGTCATTATGCATACATGCTCTTTATGATTTTTTATCAGTTTCTCTTATCCTTCGAGCATTGCACGATGTTAAATAGTAGTATTGACTACTGAGAAGATTAACTTGTCATTTAACAGTCGCAAATCAGTTGTCTTACATAATGGATTGATTAGATTGGTGTTTTGACACTCTGCAGACAGTCCGCATCTGGGGAAGTTCTGAGGATGGAAACTATGCCTGTAGACATACATTGAAAGATCACTCTGCAGAGATAAGAAATGGCTATGACTTGTTAGAATTGGTGCTTGGTTAAGATATAATTTGTTGTTGTGAATAGATAGAACTTATATGAATTGGTATGAATTGGTTTCAGAACTTATATGAATTTGTTTGATAGTGTCATTTTGGCTCTTCAAAACTTTTTGATATTAGCATAGAATACCACTTAAAATTTTTTTTTGTTGAACAAGTTGTAAGCACCAAAATATTTTTTTTAAGAACCTCAAGTGAGGTTCTACCATTGGAAAAAAATTTTATAAGAGTTCTTAACAAAAATTCTTAATTTTCACTTTTACAATATTTGTATTATAAATAATAGTAAGATCCCTTTATGAAATTCTTATCATTGGAAATGGTTTTAGTTTATTTATGAGTTTTAATTTAATTTTAATGGTTTAAATACCTAAGCAACTCTTAAAAACTTTTTAAGAACCTTCTATTAGAGGTGCTCTAAAGTCGTCTGTTGGTGGGTCGATCGTGGGATTGATTTCATAGATTAATATGGGTCCACTGACGCAGCTCAAGATCAGAGACTGTAGTTTCCAAGAAAACTTATAAGGGACAACTTATAATGATCATTTTCGTAGTAGTATTAGTTTGAATTTAAAAAATTCTACTGTATCCAACCACAATTTGGATATAAAAATCTACTGTATCTAACCACATTTTACTTGGAATATTTATTGCTACTTATTACTCCACTTATTAGCAATGGAGGAGACGTGAGTATAATTACAAAGTACAGAGTACCATAAATACATGGAGACTTTCACGTCACTAATTTTTACAACTTTTTTCTACAAAAACTGGTTTTCGTAAGAACAAAATAATGTCTTTTTGCTGACAATTTTCAAAAATTTTATAATCAAATATTCGATCTCGGCCCGTCATGGACATGAACCATTTTCTCCCGGTAAAAATTTGAACTTGGGAATAAGATTAACCCAAAATATAAGTATTGTACTATCTCATTACATCGTTTTTTTTTTTCATTTTTGTGTATACTTTTGTAATATCTCTACCTACATAGGATCTTAAAAATATGACAAAATGACAATTTTGTAGGATCTATATATATATATATATATATATATAAGTGACAATTTTATTATCATTGATGATGAAAGATTGAAATGTAAAGTAGCTACTTTTCGAATAAGATGAAATCGCACCATTCGTGGGGACACCATAAAACAAAGACGAAATTCCTTTATTATAAGCAAAACTAAGCAACTAACAAAAGAGGATTCACTTTTTCTTTTAGTTAGCAACTAATAGCTTATGGGAGCTTTGTTTTCCACCTTTACAGAAAAACTTATGGGAGCTACCAAAAATTTAGAAACCAAAAAAAACTTATGAGAGCTACCAAAAATTTAGAAACCAAAAAAACTTATTGGAGCTACCAAAAATTTAGAAGCAAAACAAAACTTATGGGAGCTACCATAAAAAAATGTTGTGTGTTCGCGTCGTATTGAGTTATGAGTTCTCTAACATTCAATAGATATTTCAACTTTGAAATTATGTATGTAAATGACAGTTTTCTTTATAAATTGTGTATACAGTTTTCCACCTCTTTTTTGTTTTTCCTCCCACTCAACATTTAAAGTGAGAATGGTAAAAAGCACAATAAGAAGGAAAAGATACCATATCTTTAATGTCCAAAGGGTCACTTAAGCTTATCGCAGAAAGTCCCATTCGGCGAATATAATATACGTATCCAATATTTTGGCACTATTTTGTTACACTGGATACTTTAAAAGTATAAAACTAAGCAGAAATTACTATTTTAATATACGCACGGACACTTACCCACTTCGTGTCACGACAGATTTACAAGTCAACAAAAAAAAAATTTATGTTATCGTCTACGATTCTCACACAAATTTATTAATTGAATTTCAGATGGCAATATAACAGCAATAATGTTAAAAGACACAAAATATGTATAAATAGTCTTCTTCTTTTTTTTTTGTTAACTAGTTCAATTAGTTAGATTGCTAGGCATATCATCTCGGGATTAACTGTCTCGTAGTTTCAGGATCGAGTTACTCTTCTGAATAGATCGACACCATCCATAAGTTATAAGCCTCAAATTCGACCCTTCCGTGTAGGCCAAACAAGTTTTTAACAATATTTTTTCTGTTAATATTGTAATTATGTTTAGCAATATATCATAATATATATCACATTAACAAATAAATATTTGTTAAAAAATACTTAGATATCAAGTCATATATGTCATATGATATTTTTTATTATATTAACATAATAATTAACCGTTAAAATTAGAGTTAATTTTTCCCAAATATTTTAATCGTTAAACAAATATTTACTCGCTAAAATTGAGATAGAACATTTTTTGTCTGAAAATTTATGTGAAAAGAGAAAAATAATTATAAAAAAAAAAAACTACCTGTCTTACCATATTATGACATAATCCTAAATAATACTTAAAAAATATATCTTGTTCAAAATAAAACTGAGGAATGTATTTTAACTGTCAATTTCCGCATACTTTTCATTGAATTAATAGACATTCTTTCTAAGAACAATAGAAAGTTATAAAATATAGTTATAAAATATAATAGTGTTTTTGTTATCATCTTAAATCGTAAAAGCTAGTAGTATCTGTTTGCATATGTTTGACAGTTTGAAAAGGAAGTAACCGGGTTTTCCTGATTAAAAGGCTGATTTAGTTTGTGATATTTCCTCATTAAAAGGCTGATTTAGTTTGTGATAAATTAGGTTGAGAAAAAAATATCGGATTTCTCGAATATATATTTCATATCAGATAAGATATTGGGTCCACAACTCCTAAATATATGATTATTTCCTTTATTTTAGTATGTCTTATCTGATATAAAATATGGAATATTATACATAATATATATATATATATATGTTGTTTTCCATGTGTTTATTCTAACTCATAACATCATATTTTATCTATTTATTTATTTTTGACGGCATACCTTATCTATTTATAGTATATCAAAATTTTATGTTTTATTTTCCACTAACCAAACAAATAATATTCAAATTATTATTAAATTTTGTTTTAAAACAAAAAAAATATTTTTCATGAGATTTTCATGAAAACAAAATCCTTAACTAAATATAGAAACTTGCTGTTAAAAACAAACAGATAAATTAAAATATAATTATCGTCTCTATATGCCAAAATAAAAAAAATAAAAAAAAAATAAAAAAAGGAAAGAAAAATTACATATTATCCATTAGCCTAAAATAATGTTATTACAAATACAAAATTCTTTTTTTTTCTTTTGATATTTCACAAATACAAATTCAAATACTACTAAACTCGAATTCTGTTGTAATTAGGAAAACAAAATAATATATCCATTATATAGTAGAAATATAAACTTTCATGTCTCTCTTGACCATATTCGACGATCACAAAACATTAAAAACAAAAAAAAACTTTTTCTAACCATACCTGAAACCGTAATCCTTGAGAACCATAAAGATGTCAAACTACGACGAAGAAGACGCAGGGATTCACTTTGATCCTACGGACGAAGAACTCATTAAAAGTTATCTAATTCCCAAGCTAAGAGGTCAAGCCGTTGGAGACTTCATAGTGCTGATGGATGTTTACGCCAAAGAGCCATGGCTGCTGAACCATACCAACAATCCTTTTCTCATGCAAGACGTTTGGTATTATTTTACGCCGAAGAAACAGGTCTCCGAGGAGAAGATCGGTTGTGGTAAGAACTCGAAGCGGAGGATCACCGGAGACAACGATGGCATCGACCGCGGGAGCTGGAAGCAGAATTTTAAAGAGAAGATCATCGACGAGGAGACAGGGAATATTATTGGGACAATGGAAAACCTAACTTACACCGCACGTAACAAGAAGAAGCTAAACAACAAGAAGAAGCTGAAGAGAGGAGACGATGCTTCTGCTCTTGTTCCAGTTCCAGGTAGCGAATACAGCTGGATTATGAACGAGTATATGTTGCCGGACGATGGTAAGTTTCAGACGCTAGTCCTCTGCAAGATTCACAAAACAAAAAATCTCAAGAACAAGGACAAGCATCTTCATGAATCTTCTGCTTCCTCGGAGCAGCAGCCGATTAATATTAATAGTGAGTCTGTTGTAGCTGCTTCTTTGGAGCATCAGCAGCCATTATTATGGGGTGATAATGAATCCGAGATTCCGCACACAGAGAGAAACAGAGAGCAGAGTGGAGAAGGAAACATGGTTCGGCCTCAAGTAGAAGCACTCTCAATGACCGAGAGGGTTCCAGAAGAGAAGGACGAACAAGTCGAAGCCACGGACGAATGGATTGGAGATTACATGGATAAGTTGGAGAGTCTGGATGGATCGGGTTCGACGGGTCAGAACTTGCTGGCTCAGTTTGCTTCTATCTGCTTTCAACGTTCTTGAAGAAATATAGGAATCTGAGCGATGAAGATTTTATATATTATAGTTAAAGGCTTGTTTATTTAGTTTTCATATGATGGATGAGTTTGCTACAGTGAAATGTTATTTAAGATAAAGGTTCTTGTTTGAATAGCTCTTGGAGAAATTTATGTGTTTAATTTATCCAATCGTGTACATTTTTTCATTTTATAAAATTATACATTCTTTCTAAGTAGCAAGTACTTTAGAGTTCAAGCCAATCTTTTCTAAGTACTTTGCTTCAGTTCTCTCCTTATTCTTCATCAATTTCCTGTTTTCTTGTGTATTTTGTTTATTGATCAAAGGCTTTTTGTCACTTATTGATCTCACGAATTCAATCATCAGAATAGCTCATAGGTTAGATGCTTTGCAGGCACAAGAACTCCTATTGAAGATGAAATTAGTTTAGAACCTTGTATGAATAAATCATACAATTCTTGATCAGAAGCAATCCTATCCCTTGAATATCAAGAAAACGTCTCACCAAATATATCAAAAAGGAGACCACTACATTAAAATTCAATTTGACATAAATAGTTTTAGAAAATGATGGTCTGGTCCTGAAAGATAAGTGGTCAAAAAATCATTTCCCACAAACAAAAATCACAAATCAGCCATAACAATGTTGGTCATGGAAACAAAAACAAAAAAAAAAAAAAAAAACTTGATTAAGCAATCAAAGGGTTCAAAGACACTGAGTTGCTTGGAACGCAGGCTAACGGCGCAGTCAATACAGAAAAGCTATCATCTTTAAATTTTCTGTTATTATGATTCAGCATGCATTCATCTTCAGAATATGAAAGTCACTAGATCACAATCCCATTAGTTGAATTAAAATATCCAGAAATGTAAAAAAAATCAAAACCATGCATGTCTTGTGGTCTTCTTGTCAATTTTTATTTGACTGAAATTAAGACATTTCTTCTGCTTGCTACCGTTGAGAATCTATTGTGCCAAGTCAAAATATGTTATCCAAAGTGTCCAAGAGAGGTCATTTCCGAGCAAAGTAGGTCAGAGAAGCTCATCAGCAACGGTGTCTGTGGGAAGACACCCACTTCATTAAGTATCTCCAGGTGTCGCGTCTTCATTCGTCTAGATATTATAATATTAATAAATTTAATATTAAACAAGATTGGAAAATACCCACGCGCTATTTGGAAGACACTCCGATGCTGATGCTCTTATCATCTACAAGGAGACTTCAACTTAAACAAAGAAGAAAAATAAGCAAGTTGATTAAGAATTTATTCATATATATACATAGTTTAAAACAGTGGCATCATCATTGAGAAATTCAACGAACTTAAACTACATGCAACTAGCATTTCTTGATTTAAAATACGTTTTATAAGAACTGTTCAAACATTTTCCCAATGCTGAGAAGATAAGAGATATGTGTACGTTATAACCAATTTTTAACATAAAAAAATAATATCCAAAATGAGAACATATAACCCTGACCAGTTAAAATCTCATTTAACCACGCTTGTCACATATATCAATAAATGAAACTCAACTTAGTTTTTATGTTGATAGTGCAGATCTAATTACCTGATCTTGCCACAGACATGGTACATATTTTTCAGATCACAGCTGAAAAAAAACTTGTCTCGTGTATAATCCATCAGCTAGAAAGTAACAAGTATGTACACATGACTTGTCTTGAGAATAAGACTACCAAAAGTAATTAACCTACAAAACTGTAAGAAACATCTAAATGATGACATAGGCATTGATCTATTACCAATTCAAAAGGAAAGAACCTTTTAAGCTTTTCTTTGATAGCGTCTTCCATGTAAAGGTCAACTCAGGTTTTTTCACCAGTTAGAAACCACAATTCTCATGGAAAATAAAAATTACAGAAGAATCTGAGATTGACAAGCTAAGGTGGTATAGAAGATCATTGTTGTTCCTGATGGCTGGAGTTGTAGGATCAACGTGTTTCTGGATAATACTTATCCATATGATGTCTTTGGTGTTAGCTCAAGACGGTGATCAGTTCGTGCACTATAACTTCAGTAATGCAGACCTGCAGCGTGACGGCATGGCAACTATTGATGATGGCCAGTTACATCTTACAGATAATACAACTAAGAGCACCGGTCATGCTTTCTGGAAAATTCCAATGAACTTCACAACATCACCTTCCAGTTCACTTTCTTTCTCAACAGAGTTTGTCTTTGCAATCCTTCCATTGCAAGGCGACGGTCAAGGAATGGCTTTTGTGGTATCTCCTGAGATAGACCTCAGGTATAGAGGTGATGCAACCTCATATTTAGGGCTTTTCAATAGAACAAATGATAACAAAACCGAAAACCATATCTTGGCTGTAGAGCTTGACACTAATCCAAGCTCTGAAGCAATTGAAAGTAGCGATAACCATGTTGGGATTGATATTAACAGTATAATCTCAGTCGACTCTGCGGATGCTACTTACTTTAATGATGCAGAGGGTAAGAACATAAGCTTGCGGCTTGCTAGTGGAAAAGTATTCTGATCTGGATAGATTATGATGGAATAAAGAAAAGGTTAGATGTAACGTTAGCTCCAGTTCCAACTCCAAAACCAGTTTCTCCTCTCTTGTCAAGTTCCATCAAACCAAAAGTGGCTCTCTTGTCAACATCCATCAATATATCAGAAATTTTCAATGAGACTATGTTTGTAGGTTTCTCTGGATCCACAGGCACCGTCAAAAGTGACCAGTATATCCTTGCATGGAGTTTCAAGAAAGGCGGAATTGCAGAAAGTCTTGACCTTTCAAAGATTTTGGATCCTCCTACACGACCTCCACCACCATCCTCTCCACCATCCTTTCCTTCCTCTATACCATCAAACTTTCCAGAACGAGTGGTTATAGGCGCTACGATAACGGCAGTTGTTTTATAATAATCCTGGGAGGAGTTGTTTATCTGTACAAGAATAAGAAGTACGCGGAGGTTCTTGAACAATGGGAAAAGGAATATTGTCCCCAAAGGTACTCTTTTAGAAGCCTATACAAAGCAACCAAAGGTTTCAGGGAGAATCACTTACTTGGAGCAGGAGGCTTTGGTAAAGTCTATAAAGGAATACTTCCCTCTGGTACACAAATCGCGGTTAAGAGAGTCTACCATGATGCAGAACAAGGGATGAAACAGTATGTGGCAGAGATTGCTAGTATGGGAAGGCTAAGGCACAAGAATTTAGTTCAGCTCCTTGGTTACTGCAGAAGGAAAGGAGAACTGCTTTTGGTTTATGAATACATGCCAAACGGAAGCCTTGATGACTACTGTTTAATAGAAACAAGCTGAAAGACCTCACTTGGTCTCAGAGACTGAATATAATCAAGGGAGTTGCATCTGCCCTTCTCTATCTGCATGAAGATTGGGAACAAGTTGTGTTACATAGAGATATAAAAGCTAGCAACATTCTTTTAGATGCAGATCTAAATGGAAAGTTGGGAGACTTTGGTTTAGCCAGATTCCATGATCGTGGTGCGAATCTCGAAGCCACACGAGTGGTAGGAACCATTGGCTACATGGCACCAGAGCTTACTGCAATGGGAGTAACCACTACTTGGACTGATGTCTATGCTTTTGGAGCTTTTATTCTAGAAGTGGTATGTGGGAGGAGGCCAGTAGACCCTGATGCACCACGTGAACAGGTGATTTTGGTTAAGTGGGTTGCGAGTTGCGGGAGAAGAGATGCTTTAACTGATACTGTTGACAGCAAACTAAGAGAATATGAAGCTGGGGATGCCAAGATACTTTTGAAGCTAGGCATGCTTTGTTCACAGAGTAATCCAGAAAACAGACCTAGTATGAGACAGATATTACAGTATCTAGAAGGAAATGTCAATGTTCCAGGTATATCATTTGATACTGATGGACTTGGTATACCAAATATAAGTCATGAAACAGTTACACAACAGACAGCCACATCCTCATCAGCTAATTTCTCATTTGACGATGTTACAATCCTATTTGATGGTCGCTGAAGCAAGCATTTTACAGGTTGCTTTAACTACAAGAAAGTACTTTTCTACTACAATTATGTGTGATTAGAATGTGAATGATTGTATATATGATGTGTTCAACTATTACCTCTGTACAGCTGCTTTCTTTTGTATATAGTTTTCAGGTTTTAAAAAAACGTTGTTTCATTGTATCCCTTGATCCAAAAAAATCAGCAAAACCATTGTTATAAACCTAGTTACCTGGAAAATCAGTGGAAGAATGTTATAATTTCAAAGATATCGTTACTATTTCCTAGCCTTTTGCACCTTATTGTGAAACCATTAAAAAGACATGCATTTACTGATTTTATCAGTTCAACCACAACTCATCCGAGTGGAGCACTCTTGTAATTGTTACAAGTAGAGTTTCAGGAGATAGTCTTCTGCAAGATTCACAAGAAAAAGAAGTTCAAGAACAGGATGATCATAACGAAGCTTCTACGTCTACTTATCATCATCATCGTGAGTATTCTGCTTCCTCGGAGCAGCAGCCGATAAATATTAATAGTGAGTCTGTTCTAGCTTCTTCTTGGGAGCAGAAGCATCCATTATTATGGGGTGTTAATGAATTGGAGATTCCGCGCATAGGCATAGCATCTCCTTGTTCTGCTGCGAAAACAGAGCAAAACAGAGCGCCAGATTAAAAGGGAGGCCATTATATTGAAATTCAATTTGGCATCCAAAATAGATTAAAAATGGTGCTCTGGTCCTGTAAGAAACTGGTATAAAAGTTCGTTTTTCCACAAACACAAATCACCAAATAGAGTACTAAACCAGCCAAAATAATGTTGGTCCATGAAGCAAAGAAATTCTTGATTAAGCAACCCAAGGTTCAACGACATTGAGTTACTTGGAAAGAGGCTAGCAGTGTTGTCAATCTTGTTTCCATTGAAAATCTATGCTTTTTGTGCTAAGTCAAGATTCTATCCAGAGTGTCCAAGAGAAGTTATTTCCAAGCAGAGGAGTAGGTCAGACACGCTCCATTGTCAACTGTAGGAAACTCTTTCAACTTAAACAAGGAATAAAGAGAAGCAAGCTGATTCATAATCACTCATATTATATCCATATTTAAAACAGTGCCAACATCATTAATCAAAACAAACAAAATAAACTTAAAACTACAAGCAACTTGCATTTCTTGATTTAGAATATGTTTTATATGAACTGTTCAAATACTTTCCCAATACAGAGGATAAGAGATATGTGCACAGAACTGTAAGAAACATCTAAATTATGACGTTGGCATTGATCTGTTACCAATTCAAAAGGGAAGAACCTTTCTTAGCTTTTTTCTTTGATAGTGTCTTCCATGTAAAGGTCAAATCAGGTTTTTTTTTCTGCAGTTAGAAACCACAATTCTCATGGAAAATAAAAAGTTCTGAGATTGACAAGCTAAGGTGGTAGAGAAGATCATTTGTGTTCCTGATGGCTGGAGTTCTAGGATCACTGAGTTTCTGGATAATATTTATTATCCATGCAATGTCTTCGGTGTTAGCTCAAGACGGTGTTCAGTTCGTGCACTATAACTTCAGTAATGCAGACCTGCATCGCGATGGCATGGCAACTATTGATGATGGCCGGTTACATCTTACAGATAATACAACTAAGAGCACCGGTCATGCTTTCTGGAAAATTCCAATGAACTTCACAACATCACATTCCAGTTCACTTTCTTTCTCAACAGAGTTTGTCTTTGCAATCCTTCCATTGCAAATCTCTGGCACCGGTCAAGGAATGACTTTTGTAGTATCTCCTGAAATAGACCTCAGGTATAGGAGTGATGCATCCTCATATTTTGGGCTTTTCAATAGAACAAATGATAACAAAACCGAAAACCATATCTTGGCTGTAGAGCTTGACACTAATGCAGGCTCTGATGCAATTGAAGATAGTGATAATCATGTGGGGATTGATATCAACAGTATAGTCTCAGTCGCCTCTGCCAATGCTACTTACTTTAATCATACAGAGGGAAAGAACATAACCCTGCCGCTTGCTAGTGGAAAAAGTATTCTGATCTGGATAGACTATAATGGAATAGAGCAAAGATAATGTAACGTTAGCTCCAATACCAACTCCAAAGCCAGTTTCTCCTTACTTATCAAGTTCCATCAAACCAAGGGTGCCTCTCTTATCAAGATCCATCAATATTTCAGAAATTTTCAATGAGACACAATCAAAAGTGACCAATATATCCTTCCACAGGCACAATCAAAAGTGACCAATATATCCTTGCATGGAGTTTCAAGAAAGGCGGAATTGCAGAAAGTCTTGACCTTTCAAAGGTTTTGGATCCACCACCATCCTCTCTACCGCCACCTTCTCCACCATCACCCTCTCCATCATCATCCGGGGGTAAAGATTCTTCATTAAAACTGATTCTTGGTGCCACTATATCAGCAGCTGCTTTTCTAATAATTCTGGGTGGAGTTGTGTATTATTACAAGAAAAAGAAGTACGCGGAGGTTCTTGAAATGGGAAAAGGAATATAATCCCCAGAGGTATTCCTTTAGGAGCCTATACAAAGCAACCAAAGGTTTCAGGGAGAATCACTTACTTGGAGCAGGAGGTTTTGGTAAAGTCTATAAAGGAATACTTCCCTCTGGTACACAAATAGCAGTGAAGAGAGTGTACCATGATGCTGAACAAGGAATGAAACAGTATGTTGCAGAGATTGCTAGTATGGGAAGGCTAAGGCACAAGAATTTGGTTCAGCTCCTTGGTTACTGCAGAAGGAAAGGTGAATTGCTTTTGGTTTATGATTACATGCCAAATGGAAGCCTTGATGACTACTTGTTCAATAGAAACAAGCTGAAAGACCTCACTTGGTCTCAGAGAGTGAATATTATCAAGGGAGTTGCATCAGCCCTTCTCTATCTGCATGAAGATTGGGAACAAGTTGTGTTACATAGAGATATAAAAGCCAGCAACATTCTTTTGCAGATCTAAATGGAAAGTTGGGGGACTTTGGTTTAGCCAGATTCCATGATCGTGGCGTGAATCTCGAAGCCACTCGAGTGGTAGGAACCATTGGCTACATGGCACCAGAGCTTACTGCAATGGGAGTAACCACTACTTGGACCGATGTCTATGCTTTTGGAGCTTTTATTCTAGAAGTGGTATGTGGGAGGAGGCCAGTAGACCCTGATGCACCACGTGAACAGGTGATTTTGGTTAAGTGGGTTGCGAGTTACGGGAGAAGAGATGCTTTAACTGATACTGTTGACAACAAACTAAGAGACTATGAAGCTGGGGAGGCCAAGCTTCTTTTGAAGCTAGGAATGCTCTGTTCTCAGAGTAGCCCAGAAAACAGACCCAGCATGAGAGATATACTACAGTATCTGGAAGGAAATGTCAGTGTTCCACACATATCATTTGATACTGCCGGACTTGGTATACCCAACATAAACCATGAAACAGTAACACAGATGACAACAACCTCCTCATCAGCTAATTTCTCATTTGAGGATGTTACAGTCCTATTTGGTGGTCGCTAAAGAATGAATCACAGGCTTGCTAAACTTACAAGAAAGCTATTTGTTTTTCCCTTCAACGTTGTGTCTTCTAAGTGAATTATTGTATTTGAAAGTATATTTTGTTGCTACAATTTGTGTATTTTAATGTGAATTGTTGTAATTGTGATCTGTTATTGTTTGCAAATTCTGGAAGCATACTGACATTTCTACTGCCTCAGTACAGCTATTTATTTTTATTCTTTTTAAACAGCAATATGACCATAAACCTAGCTAGTTATGCAGATGGAACTAATGAAGAGATGACTAAGTAAGTTTCTGAGAGAGACAATGGTAGTTTACTTACATAGGTCGAAGAGCAGAAGGTACGTTATCCTTAGTGCTGATGTTGCCAAATATCAACCATTCATTCCTATGCTTGGTCCAGCTCAAGAACATTAAGGCACGTTAATCTGAGCAGGAGGATGGTTTAAACAGACCATAAATGGAGTCACATAGAACAAAGAGAGGAAAAATACCAACTTAAGCTTGAAAAATCCTTAATGCTTACCTCCAGGTGTCTTACGTTTTCATCCCAACCCAAATATATCCATTTAGAGTGAAACTTATTATGTTGCAAAGAGTATAATTATATCCATATACATTTATTTCACCACAACTAATTACAACAAACATGTTTTTTCAACATTTCACTTCAAGATTTTTGATTCAATTTCTTCCAAGCTGAGACCCTTGGTCTCTGGAACTACTAGAACAACAAATACCAGTGATACCAGTGCTATGGCCCCAAAGAGAAGGAAAAGATTCTCGGCTCCAAGCAATTCCTGCAGAGAATGCATGTTGTGATGAGAGTTACTAAGTAACTGCACAGGATTTTCAACCAGCAGAAACAGAAAAAATATACCTTTAAGGGTGAAAATGCAAAGGTCACAATAGCATTGGAGCCAAAGTTTGTAAGAACCGCAAGACTGATCCCTCTTCCTCTTGTGCGAAGTGGGAAAATCTCCGACACCATCAGCCAGCTGATGGGTCCAAATGAGATCTGGTTCACAAGAAAGAAGAAACAACTGAGGAAAATACGACTATCAAGTGAAGTAAGCTGAGACTTTAGTATAGTCAAAGTTTTCCAGTTTTCTCAAATGTGCTACTCCGATTTCTTTATTCTATAAAATCTAGACAAAATTATGTAGCCACAGCAACAAGAGAGCTAGAGTACAAACCTGGTAACAACCAACATAGAGAAGCAGTGCACCAACGGCAACAAGGGGAAAGCCTCCAAGAAACTTGTAGTATGCTGACAGTAGAAACAAGGACAATGCCTGGAATTTGGAAGAAATATAAGAAAAGATGTTTTTCTATGGAAAACAAGAAACAGCAGATATAGGCATAAAAATGGATTCATACAATGCCGCTGACACCTCCAATCAGTAAGGGTCGTCTGCCGAGATCATCAACTTTCGCAACAGCTACCCATGTCATCAGTAACTGCAAGAATATTGTCAATTGAAAAGGTCTGTATTGAATAGCTAGAAGCATGTTAACAAATACGATATTTACATAACATGACAAGTAAAGAAATGAGCACCTTGAAAACACCAATAATAACAGAGACTCGGGTTGCATCAGCAGCAGCAGAGAATCCAGCAGTCTTTGAAAGTTTGAATAGATAAGTGAGCATAAATTCTCATGAAATCAGTAGGTAATCTCATTCATTTCAAGGTTGAGGCAAGCATACCTGAAGAATCGAACCCGCATAATAGAGAACACTTGGCTGTCCAGTTATCTGTTACAAAAATGAAAACAAAAGAAAATTGAAATGATTAAAGTTTTTTTATTTGGAATCGGGCGATCCAACGGGAATTGAGACAATTAAACTTTACTAAAGTAGTTTCATTAGCTCCTTGTTGGTCCCGAGGGACGGAGGAGGCTAGGTTACCCGAAAGATGGTTGATGATGCGGTGTATAAATTAATTTTTTTTTAAAGGTATTCTCACATTCATCCAAAGGCCAACAACCAAGAGTTATCACCTGCTGGAAAAGGACTAAACCTCCACCAATTGTCAAAGCTTTCAAATTAGGCCCTTGGAATACTTCCAGGAAGTTTCCCCCAGATTTCTCATCTTCATAGGCCGCTTCCACAGATAATAAGGCATCATCTACTAACTTCTCCGATAATTTATCACCTGGAGGTCTGCCACGTAATTTGCTGAGGGCAAGCATGGCCTTCTCTTTGTATTCTTGTAAAGAGCCTTTACCTTGGACGGCTCTAAGAAGCAACCAGCGAGGAGATGCAGGGAGACTCCACATGCCTAGTCCCATCAGCAGAGCAACAGGTGTACCAAATCCATACATGTATCGCCACCCTCCAACTACATCAATCTGGAAGCTTCCAACAGAAAAACCCAACTGTGCAAAACATAAGGAAATCGAGATTACTAAGTAAATGAATATACATAGAAATTATACATACAGGGACAAGTTCAACATTTACCAGAATTCCCAATACGATGAAGAGTTCCTTTAAAGATATTAGAGTTCCACGGATTTGAGATGGGCATGTCTCAGCAATATACAGGGGAGCCCCATGCATTGCCTATCAAGGAAAACCAATTTACATTAAAAACTAAACAACGAAAGTGAGAAAGAAATGATAATGATTCAGAGCTCACCAAACCAATACCCAAGCCATAGAGAAGCCTTCCAAGTAAGAGAACATTAAGATCAGGGGCACAGCCAGTAATCAGAGACCCGAGGAGATAGAGAACAGCAGCTATAATAAGTTCCCGCCTTCTTCCTTCATGAAAAATGAAAAGAAAAACCAGATTGAGATACTTGAAAGTTTGCAACCGCTTCAGAAGAACAAGAAGTAAACAAGAAAAAAACAAGACTTGCCAAGGAAATCAGCAATTCCATAGACAGAAACTGAACCAAGAAGGGCTCCATATAAGGATCCGCTAACCTACACAGTAAAATGCAGTAAAAACTATCATTCTCTGCTAACTCTACCACTTACTATACAAAATCATCTCCAAATAACATACCACAAGTCCCAGTTGTACAGGTGACAAGTTAAACCAAGTAGTTCCGCTAAGCGTAGCTGACTGTTCAATACCATATGAGACAAACATAAAGGTTAGCTTTGGGAGCTAATATGTAATATATAAAAGTAAAGAATTTAGGTAACCTGAAGTGAGAGTGTAGCACCAGAGGTGGCCCCAATGTCATAACCAAACAAAAGTCCTCCCAAAGCCGGGAATACAAACCTAAGATTTGAGCAAATGACTGTTAAAATCAGTGCAATGTAAATCTGTCAATCTAGCTAGCCAAATAACACATCTAGAACAGTAAGTTTCCTTAATTGAAATAACAAGACAGATCAATACGCACGGTATTATCACAGAAGACCAAGAAAATGACTCTGGTGCATCAGAAGCAACCGAATCAGCTACTTCTCCACCGTCGGCGAACTCACCTCCCGTCCCAACTCCAAGCTTAACCATAAACCAAAACCGGAAAAATTAAACATTTTGAAAAAATTAGAAGAAATCAAAATCTGGAAACTTGCTTTCTCACCTGGAATTTTTCTCTGTATCTAGTAACTAAACCCGGCTTAGAAACCAAGCAAGTACGTTCCTTTAAACTTAGATAAGATGAGTCAGGCGTCGATTTAAAACACGAGCAGAAAGTAGTACGAGGGATAGGATTTTTGAATCGTTGCAAGGGTTTGATTGCGAAATGTGATTGAACCGAGACAGCGAAAGCCATGATCGGAGTGGAGACAGCTGAGGATTCCGATTCTCCCCCTAATTCTGGTCTCTATTAAGCTCTCATCTTCGAGAAATCTGATTCTTAAAATCTATTATTTTTAAAAATCGTTTCTTTTTATAAATGTGTGGTGGTATTTTGTATAACGACTGTTTCCAATTACGATACAAAGTAAGGACAAGACCGTAAATTCGTATATTAGGGTTTTTGTTTGTATTTCGGGATATATATAAGGCTTATAAGCTCATTTGTTTTCTCTTCCGCCATTCGTAAACCTCTGAAGCTGACGACAAAGAGAAAAAAAAATTAAAAAAACTTTGAAGCTCGTGGAACAAACGCTTTTGAAAGAATGGGTATTTTCTTCGTATTCCGCTTCTTTCTCGCTTGATCGCTAGCATCAATGTCGAAGTTTTCTTTTTTCCATTGTTGGGTATTGACGAATTGTTGATTCTGCGTTTGTAGGTATCTCTCGTGATTCAATTCACAAGAGACGTGCCACTGGTGGCAAGCAGAAGATGTGGAGGAAGAAGAGAAAGTAAGCTTTTTTATATCTTCCCCTGCTTCAGTTTTGTTGTTTTGATCCCATTGAATCAGAGATTAGATTGGAATCAGTATGAATCATTCTTTGATTTTGATTGATTGAAGCAAAATTGATCACATAAGCTTAACTTTGGTTATATGTTAAAGGTATGAGCTTGGAAGACAACCAGCTAACACTAAGTTATCAAGTAACAAGACAGTGAGGAGGATCCGTGTGCGTGGTGGGAATGTTAAGTGGCGAGCTTTGAGGCTTGATACAGGAAACTATTCATGGGGAAGCGAAGCTGTGACTCGCAAGACAAGGGTCTTGGATGTGGCTTATAATGCATCAAACAATGAGCTTGTTCGTACACAAACTCTTGTGAAGAGTGCAATTGTTCAAGTTGATGCTGCTCCTTTTAAACAATGGTATCTTCAACACTATGGAGTTGATATTGGTCGTAAGAAGAAAGCTGCTTCAACCAAGAAAGAAGGAGAGGTTTGTATGGTTCTTTGATGATGATCAATCATCACTTGGTTTTGACTGTTCTGTTTTCATAACCGATTCTGATTTGATTGTTGTCTGTGTAATCTCAGGAAGGAGAGGCTGTGACTGATGAGGAATTGAAGAAAAGCAATCATGTTCAAAGGAAGCTGCAGATACGACAAGAAAGCAGAGTACTTGACTCACATCTTGAAGAGCAGTTTAGCAGTGGAAGGTTGCTTGCATGTATCGCATCAAGACCTGGACAATGTGGCCGTGCTGATGGGTAATAACAACAAAAGATTTTTTATTGAAATCTTCACATCTTACTCTTTGTTTTCTCGTAGGCTAATGCTGATCTTTGTTTTGGTGTAATTTGAAACAGGTACATTTTGGAAGGTAAAGAGCTTGAGTTCTACATGAAGAAACTTCAAAAGAAGAAGGGCAAGAATGCTAGTACTGCATAAGAAACGATTATAACTTAACGTTTTTGATCTTGATAGTTGAAAATGTCTTTTTATATAATTTTGTTAAGAGCTTTTACAGTTTTGACATGCTATTGCATTGAGAATTCTTTAATGTTTTTGAATTTTGATCATTTATAGTAAAATTTGCAAATTTCATTTAATGTATCCCTTGCAAAGAAGCATAACAACAAAGCCAAAATAAGTTCTGTAAATCTAGTTGCATCTTCTAGAAGTTGAAAACTCCTGTGGCCTGCAGAAAATAAGAACATGCGTAAGCCAAGTGAAATGTGAACATCTTCAAAAAGAAAAAAAAAAACCCATTGGCGAAGAAGTTGGTCCGACCTTGGAGAAATGAATATTTTTGCCGTTTATTTGCATAACGCCCGATTTGAGACTGCATTCCCACTTGTTCTTGCTACGCTTCACCTGCACGTAGTTGAAAGATAAGTTTTTAAGTCTCATCATTGTTAAGAATACGAACCAAATGAAAAACTGTGAAATATATTACTTTATCAAATTGACACATGACCAAATGCGGAATGTCCATATCATCATCAATAGCATCCTCTTCATCATCACCATCATCCTCGTTCAAAAGCTCCTCATCATTCTCATCTAACACAAGAAGATATTCAGTGAAACGATAGTTATTTGACTTAAACCCATACATCCATCTGAAACGTTACCATTAAGATCATAAGTATTTGGCTCTGTGACTTTATCTCTCGCTCCGTCTTGCTGAGGAATATAAGATTCGTCACGCTCTCTCTTTATAGGCATCACAAGATCCTGAAAACATTCTCAACGTAACATCAGTAATCTATCTGTGACTCATCTCCCACAGTAACTTAATAACAAAAAGAACCTTACCATGGATGGATCCGTCCTCAGAAATTGAGCATTCTTAGGTAAAGGATTTGGATCCGGAGTCTGAAGATTCGTCTGTAACTTCAGAACCATACAAAGATTTGATTTCTTACTTGTCAAGTTAACTACAAATCAAGAGAAGAAGATAAAGAGTGAATCAAATTAAGGACTCACAGGTGAAGATGTTTCGATGCTTATGAGTCCTGCTTGTATCATCTTCGTTTTCCAAATCTATAGACATAGCTTTTAAAATCAGTTTCGAAATCCACTAAACCCTCTATAAACCCTAACTTACAGCTCAAACAAATCGAAACATTGGAGTTTTCAACTAACCGATTGAATCTGGTTAAGAACACTATCATCGAGTTCTCCATTGTAGACGAGCTCGCTTCGAGACTTGCTGATAACGTCATCGATGACATAGATGTGGTTGGTGCTAGCCTCGCTCGATAACACCATCTCGATACAACTCAAACGAAAACCTAGCACGGAACAACACAATACAATTGACTCAACGTGATGCGAGTTTTGGGATCTTCCTTGAAACCCTAATTTAGAGTATTCATACCCTTCGCCGGAGAAAGTGAAGCAGCGAGCTCAATTAGACGATTTTAAGAGACGACGGAAAGAATAAATCGTCGAAGGGGGGATCAAGGAAGCGGGTAAGCGGGTATTTATAAAGGTTTATAACCCGACCCGAATAAAATTAGTTGATCCGGGTCCAATTCTCAACCCGAATGAAACGTTATTAGCCGATTTAAACCAAACCAAAATTTAAACCACCGATTATTGTTTTGGGCTACAGTAATAATGATTGAGCCCAGTAAAATATCATGGGATTTTGGGCCAATATTTAAATTTTCGAGTTTGTTCAATGTTAAAATGTCTACGGATGAATGTCTTTTTTGGTTCAAACTGAATTTTCATTTAGTTAAGCTCCATTCGAGGAGAAGGAAACAAAACATATTCAAACTGGTTAAATCAAATGCTATACAAAATGCTACACGTTGAACATAACTAAACGACACATGAGAGAATTAAGAATCTTGCAAATGAGGAGAAGTCGTGCCATTTCCTTTAGAAAAAACACCATACCTGATATTGAATTATTGATGATAGGAATAGTAAATCCTAGCCCTACGAATTTAAACCGAACCGATTTGTCCGAACCGAACCAAACCGAGATTTGGGCAAATCGGTTCGGTTTATACTAATTGAGTAAAACCGATCGGAAAGCTTTTAATTTATGTTCAGTTAACCGAGATTTTCGGTTCACCCTGACCGAGAAATATAACCTAATCTAACTCTATCGACACTTCTCCTTCTTCTCCAATCTTCTTCTTCTTCTTCTCCGATCTTCTCTTCTTCTCTGATCTTCTTCTTCTTATTATTCTTATTCTTTTGCTTCTATTGCGGTCACCGCGAAAGCCTTCGCCGATCTTCTCCTATCCATCTTCCCTTCTTAGATCCTCGTTGGTCACAGTCAAAGCCTCTCCGAGTTGATCGTCTCTTGCGGCTAGGGCGAACTCGCCAATAGTTTTAAGGTTTTTCTTATTGGGCTGCCATTTTTTATTTTCTAATTAGGCTTGGTCCAATTAATTTTGTTTCATAACGGTCCGACTAATTCAAATTAAACTAAAAATAACTGATTTTCGAACCGAACCGAAAATTATTCGGTTTAATTCGACAATATTTTAATAACAAAAATAACCGATTTTTGAATCGAACTGAACCGGAAATTAATTCGGTTAGTTTCGGAAGAGATTTCAAAATTCCGAATGAACCGAAAAAATTGGACCGAACCGAACCGACTAACCGAACTCGCAGGCCTACTAAATCCGAAGAGAACTAGACGAATGTTTAAGTTTAAGGACTAGAAAGCATGAGCAATTAACTTTGAAACTTTTGGTGAGGAAACTGAAATTTCTATCATGGATGTAGGTCCCTTTAATTACATTTCTTTACCTTTTTTCCCCCACACAATCGTCAATTCAAATTATAGCTTCTTTTAAAATAATTTTGCAAAGTGTCGGGTTTGACAAACACGTGGTGATCTGGAAGGACATCTTTAAACATTGATTGTGGACAGTTTCGTATCTATGATTAAACTAATTTGACCTTAATTATAATATAATGGCGTATTAGATCAGATGAGCAACCGCACCAAACTCAACGGTCAAATTTCACATGCTATATTACTTTCTTCTGAAATAAATATTAAAATTCACCACACTCTTTTTAATGTACGAGGTTAGGAGAATTTACACTCAAGTGCTCAACGACTTTGTTTGAATCGGTTTGGTCATACCAATTGTATATCAATTATTTTTCAAAACTATTTCCGTCTAAAATACTCCTATGTCCTTAAACTATGAATCACTTATTTTATTATTTTGATATGTATTTAAGTGAAATGAGTGTAGAATTTTAGTGAAAAAATTTCTTAAGATGGTTATAGTGCAGGGAAAAAAAAAGTAAAAAGTAAAAATGTTGGTGTCAAATTGATAAATATTAACCAAGCGATAGTATTTTAGTGGTTTGGAGTTGAATATATATATGCTTTAAGATCCAGTTTCGATTTTACATGGCCACCCAATGTAAAAAGAAAAAATTGGATTTAAAAGAAATTAGTTTGGACGAATAAATTTTTGGATTAAAAAAATAAAAATTGACAACTGTCAACTATATAACACAAAAAAAAAATCTAAACACTACGCAATTTGCCGGGCATGCATGAAGACTCGGGGGGTAAATTTGCCCCTGTGAGACACGTGTCAGACAAAAATTCTGCCACATAACTATTGAAGCTTCTCCTTCGATAATTGCGAAGAAAAGGACCTTAAACCACAACGTGTGACTTGCATCCGACACGTGTCTCCTTAGACCTCAAAACTAGACTTTAGACCAAAACCTTATTTGAGTTGTGGTCAAATTTACACGTCATTAATTCCTCGTAATTGCCAAACTTTAATTTCTTTCTTTCAAACCAATTCAGTTATGACCGGAATATTAAAGCTCATACATAGACATAGACTTACAGACCTATGCATGACCAAATGATCTCTCCTACTTGTAACATAGTCAATGTGAATTTAAAAAAAAAAATTTTGGGCAACTCTGTTATGAAATCTTAGAGAAGAGACTCATTGTCGAATGTACATTCTTTTTAAAGAATATCAACAACAAATTGTTGGATGTGGAAATATCAACAACAAATTGGTAAGGTTTCAATTCAAAGTTACAACACACAAAGATGAGATTATTAATCAAACTAGCTTTATAGGGCAATACATTGTCTCCTTACTGAAAGCTCTCCAACTACCTACCAAAGTAACTAAACCATGTTTTAGTTACTCTTTTTCTTATGCCTATCAATGGTATTATTTTACCAACATTATACATATTGGAGTCCCTCTTTTAATTAACCATAACAGTAAAACTAAAGTTGGAAACTCAAGAATTTTGATTGGATTTGTCGTGTTTATTTTATAAGATTTGAAAGTGATGGATAGAGCTCGGCGAATGTAGGGGAAGTGTGGTTTCTAAAAACAAAACAATAGTAAAAATTATTTGCCTCGATGATAATAATAATGTTGATAGCAAGAAAGGCTTTCACGTGGCGCAATGTATTTGCCTACTGTCAACTTCAAAAACCTGGCAACTGCTATCAAACTTTAGCGAACACGTGGTATGTGTTACACACGTCGTTTTCGTTTTATTTTATTTTCCTGATTTCTCGACTTTTATTTTCTTATACTATAATTTTGTTCTGAAAAATGTAGGACCCATAAAAATCATCGGCTGCTATCTTTTATAGCAGCTCACACGTCATCCTATTGCTTGCCGCCACGTCCTAGAGAATTTTCCGCAAAAAGATGAGCTTCTCTTATTTTAAGTGTCTAAATGTTAAATATTTTTGTCTGTTGGAGTCACGCTTTACTACTGCAATACTATACTCTATACTTGTATACTACTATACTAAATCACATGGTGTATTTTACTAATTCAAAATCCCGTTTCATAAGTATTTATGACAGCATTATTTTTTAAGAAGTTCACACAATTTTGGGAGACATATTCAATTTTTATATCTTTGTATGTATAGATAGATATAGCTAACTTAGCTCAAACATGTCCCTGTCGATCGTACAGACTAAAAATATAGAGTTTCGTTTCCACAAGACTTCTAATACAAGTTTGCACTCAAGCCTCCATTTGTAATTGTGTACCAATTGTATTTTATGAGCCACAATATTATATTTCGTCGAAATTCAACTTTTTAGTAAATTTTTGGTTCGAGTTGGATGTGAATAACTGTAACTAACTATCTGATCGACGACAGCTATAAATATTTGTTGTTAAAGAATGTTCATTTATAATATTATTGATTATCATATTGGTTTTCTCGGTTGGTGCAAATAAAATGATCTGTTGAGTGAGTATTCTCGTTTAGAATATCCCTCATTATTTCGAATAATTCATGTTTCATCACTGTTATACTGTAAATGTAACAGTTCAAACTTATTAGAATTCTTTATCAAACGACTAATAATTAAAGCTCAGCACTATATATATTGATTCAGTTTGCTATATTGTGGTAGGTACATTTTCATATTGGTTAACCGACGTATCGAAGATTCAAAGGTCACAAAGGTTTTTAAATAAACAGTTTTTATCGCGTCGTGCTCATCTACATTTTACTTTCTTATTTGAATAGAGATGTCAAAAATATATAGATCATTCGACTTAACCAAATCCATGGCTCTAATGGATTAAATCAAAATTCATAATAAATAAATAAACAAATTGAAATATATTTTGATGAAATATTGCGGAATCACATTTAGTGAAAAAAAAACTGTGGATTATGATTCCAACTTAGGTCTTGATTCCAACCAAACAATTCAAAAATGAAATTCTGTGTGACAGGAACAGTTTAAACCCAACCTACCACACTCTCAATCATACTTAACACCGCTAATTGTTCACCTGATAAAATGGATCTTGACAAAAAAAAAAAAACATGGGTAAGTCGAGGATGTAAACACGTGTCGAATATCAAGGAAGAAAGGGATCAACGTTCTTTAATTGTTACTAGGCCCCAGTTGTCCAAAATAACCAAAATCCATCTACGTATTTGTATTTCATTGGATATCATCTCTGATTGATTTATATTGAAAAATTATATTTATTTTATTTTTAAAGTTGATTGGATATCTACCCTTTTTGTTTACTCGAATTTTATTTTTAAAGTCGAAAGAAATTATTTTGTTTAACATATGTTTATTTCTTTTCTAAAATATAATGATTTATAGGTTACTTACTTAACTTTTGTGTACGGATCTATAAAAAAATGACTAAGCTAAATAACTGTTTAGCAAAGAAATTAACCATACTAATGTACTGTATCTGTTTTTATTTTTAGAAGAAACACTTTTTCGCAAATGTTGAATGCAGGAATTGACGCTGACAGAAAGTAAATTACATTTTAGTCTTTATTTGTAGGAAATGGGTTTTAGGTAAGTTGGTTAAATTACTTACAAAGAAGATTAGAAAATATCCACATACAAAATTTAATATATTTTAGATTTTTAATATATGTAGTTTACTTATTCTTTTTTGTTTGCGATCCAAATATTTTTAGCGCTGACTCTAAAATTAACACGCATCTCTTAAAAGTGTTAGTTTGACAAAATTCTATTCTTTGAAAAATTTAATAAACCTGTAATTATTATTTTTGTTTGCGATCCACATAATTTCAGTGCCGACTCTGAATTAATACGCGTTTAAAATATTTTGATATTTTATCTTCGAAAAGTGTTAGTTTTGCAAAATTCGGTTCTTTGAAAAATTTAATAAACATGTAATTATAATTTTATTTGCGATCCACATAATTTCAGCGCCGCCTCTGGATGTACACGCATCCGAGATAATTTGATTTTTTTAATTAGAAAAGTGTCAATTTGGCAAAATCATGCTATTGATTGTTAACAAATATGAAAATGCAAAAAACCCAAATATAAGTTTTAAGAGTATTGTTTCCCTAAGTTCTTTTATATTTTGCAGGATTTAAATTCGAACAATAACGCAATTATAAAATTAACCTACTTATTGATTGTTAACAAATTTGCATATATACACTTTTAATTACTTGATTAAAAACATTTACAATTTTTTCTTTTAATTATTTATTATTCTTAGTTTCTAATTTTTTATGTGTCCAACCTGAAAAGTGATGATGTGTGAAACCTCCTCCGAGAGTGATGTTCAAATTTCAATCCACAAAATATTGGCGTTCCAACTAATAAATTTTGTTTTGATGTGCTAAACATTAGATACTTATGTTTTAGACAATCAGTTGTAAATAAGAATAATTTGGAAATGGCTCGTAAAATTGCACGTTTGTAAATCATGAAAATTTTGGACACCACAAGCCACAAATAAGTATTTAAATTCATTATCACCATGTCAATTGTAAAAAACAGGTAACAAATCCTTACAAATCTTTGAATATCAACTCATCATAACAACAAATGTCTAAAACTATCTCCACATGTTTGTTGCATAAACTAAAAAAAAAACGGATAAGACAAATGGAACAAACGCAGAACAAATGTTAAAATGATGAGTTTAAATGATTTAATGACCCCCAAATTTTAATAATTCAAAGAAAATTGAATAACCTTTTTCTAATAAGGAATTGTTTTTTTTATAAAGAGATTTTCATCATTAAAAGACCAAATTAATTTCCAACCAGAAAAAAAAAAAAATCAAATTCTTGACACCTGTTTTTATTGAATTATTGGTTGATTCCCATATCTAAAAAAGTAATTAATTGTAGTTTATAGTAGAAAACAAATGGAATTGGCATGTAAATTTCCCACAACAAAACTTGGTAAAAAAAACTTAAAAAAGAGACTTTAGGCCCTGAGTAGTGTTCGAATCTTATTGGCACACGTAAGTCTTTCGTATCGCGATTTAGGAGAAGCAGTGTACACGTGTTTATAATCAACGGTCAAGATTTCTTCATTCAGATAGAGGACCGCGATACGTCTTCATTCTTCATTTGATTTTGAGTTTTGATATGCCCGTAAAATCATCGGGTAGCTGCCCGTAAAAATAAAGAAGATTTTTTTTGTTTTTCTTTCTGGAAGCGATTATAAAACCTTCCATGGCCAACCTTGTTTAAGCTTCTCTTCTTCTCTCTCTCTCCTGTGTCTCTTTTACAAGTTTTTATTTTTTTTTCCGGGGGAGAGTGATGGAGTGTTGAAACAGTTTGAATGATCAAATGGCTGAGATTTGTTACGATAACGAGACTGTGATGACGAAGACGACGGCTACGGTGGTGAAGAATACGAAGGAAACGGCGACGAGACGAGAACGGAGCTCGTCTCAAGCTGCAAGAAGACGGAGAATGGAGATCCGGAGGTATAAGTTTGTCTCCGGCGAACAAGATCCCGTCGTCGTCGACGGAGAGTTACAGAAGCGGAGGAGATTAGAAGCCGTCGTCTACGAAACGGAAAAGGAGGTTGTCGTTTTATGCGAGTCTCTTAGTTCAACGTCGGTTGTCTCATTGCCTGATCCAGAAGCTTATCCTAAATACGGCGTCGCTTCAGTCTGTGGAAGAAGACGGGAAATGGAAGACGCCGTTGCTGTGCATCCATTTTTTTTCCGTCAGCAGACGGAATATTCCTCTTCCGGATTTCACTACTACGGCGTTTACGATGGTCATGGCTGTTCTCATGTACGTCACCGTTTTTTAATAAAATAGTGTAATTATTGCTACGACGACGTCGTTTTAATATATATTTTTTTAAAAATCTGTTTAGGTAGCGATGAAATGTAGAGAAAGGCTACACGAGCTAGTGCGTGAGGAGCTTGAGTCCGATGCTGCTGATTGGGAAAAGTCAATGACGCGTAGCTTCACGCGCATGGATGTGGAGGTTGTGGCGTTGAAAACCTGTGGGGCGGCGAAATGCCGGTGCGAGCTTCAGAGGCCTGATTGTGACGCGGTGGGGTCCACGGCGGTTGTGTCCGTCGTCACGCCAGAGAAAATCATCGTGGCTAACTGCGGTGACTCACGTGCCGTTCTTTTCCGTAACGGCAAACCCATTCCTTTATCCTCCGATCATAAGGTTTTTTTTTTTTTTCGTCGTCGATAATAATAATAATAATAATCTCCTTTTGGTTTTTCATTATGAAATTATTATTATCCGTTAGATCTAATGTAATGTAAACGATAATTTCGTTACATGTCGCGTCTAAAACTTACCCATTAATTTTCTCGTTCGCTTAAATGCTATTTTCTTTATATTTAATGCATTTATTATATGGTTAATGGGCATGCAACATGTGGACGGTGATTAAGAATGTTAATGTTTTAAGATGAAGGATCTGATAAAGTTTTAAGATTCTTTAATCTGTATTGTCACTGTTATCAATGACTCTCTCTCTCTCTCTCTCCCACTTTTGTCTATTGTTTTCGAATAGCCGGACCGTCCGGACGAGCTAGACCGGATTGAAGCAGCGGGTGGTCGGGTTATCTACTGGGATGGCCCACGTGTTCTTGGAGTACTTGCAATGTCACGAGCTATAGGTCAGTAAATTGATTACACTTGACGAACACACTCTGTCTCTGTCTTAATGTCTGTACGAATTTTCCGTACTTTCAATAATTATTTCAGGAGATAATTACTTGAAGCCGTACGTTATCAGCAAACCGGAGGTAACCGTGACGAATCGTGTCAAGGAAGATGATTTCATTATTCTCGCAAGCGACGGTCTTTGGGACGTTATCTCAAACGAAACTGCATGTAACGTCGTTCGTATGTGTTTGAGAGGAAAATTCAACGGTCGACTGATGGAGGGCGGCGCCACCGCTGGAGGAGGAGGAGATATATCGGGTAAATCTTGTGAGGAAGCGGCGTTGTTGCTGACGAGGTTTGCATTGGCTAGACAAAGTTCGGACAACGTAAGTGTCGTGGTGGTTGATATACGAAGAGACACGTAGTTGTTTCGCGTTATGTTTGGTTTTTTGGTCCTTAAGTCATCATCGACTTTTGGGCTTTTAACCTCTTTTTGCTCTTCGGTGTAAGACGAAGGGTTTTTAAATTAGTTTTAACTTTGGGTTATGTCACTTGTGTAGTGAATAGCGGTTTAGATCTTCATAGATTTTCACCGGTAGTGAAACGGTAAAAAGCCGTGAACTTTGGTACATATGTGAAAGACGTAGATCGGTTCTGAGTTTATTTTGATCCTAGTATCTTTTATTAGATGGTAAATCCGATCATATCGAAAATTTAAGACAATTAATTATGAAAATTTTGGTGTTAAATCAGGTGATTAGTTCAGATTTAACATTTTTAGTGAGATTTTATTACTATTATAAAGACGTTTATAATATTCTAATTAGAAATGTTAAACAAATAAAATTTAGGACCAAAAATAATTGGTTGAGAAACGCCTAATATTTGTGATCAGAATTTTAAAGTGTATCATATATAAATAACAAAGCAAACAATCAAATTAGAATACAAAAAAAAGTTATTTGACTGGACTAAACACGGACACTTATTTTTTTTACTTTTCATGGCATTTTCTTTTGTATTATATATTAGATATTAGATTACAAATCTAGAAAACAGGTGTCGACTGCATGGAATGTGATCAATAATCAGCCCAATACAATGACAGGAACGCGTGTGTGGTTCACACGCTCATGTGATATGTCAGTGACCCAGAAGACTCGGACTCTGCAGAGTGTTGAAGACTGAAACTTGAGTTTATTATTTTTCTAGTAGTACGTGGGAACCATAATAACATGATTTATACTATGATTAATCTCTCTAATTTGATTATTATATAATTATTTATTTTAATTTTAGATGATAAAAATTTCTCATAACCAATCATATGTATTTGTGATATGAGTCTTTAGAGGGATTCTCATTTGAAAAATTTATTTCTCTCTATTTCTTAATTTTTTTTTATTTTTAATGGTGAGAGACTCATTAAAAAATTCTCACTAAAAATGTTCTTAGACTTTAATCTCTCTAAAAAATGAAGCAACTTTTACCAAACACTTATCAGATTCGAAACAAACAGTAATAAGGCTAAACTAAACTAGTTTATACTGAAATATTTTTTTCTGGCTTTAAGCCGATATCTGTGCGATCGAGAAGCAATTTCAGCAAAAAGCAATAGGCCACATATTTCCAATGGTCGTATTGATCACAACGCTGTTCTCGGAAAGATACAAATTCTTCACGACCCCTTCAATGAACAAGTTGAAGAAGTTTTCTTCTTCAACATCAGCAGCAGCAGTGAAGGTTAGACTGGTATCTTCAACCTTTTTCGTCATTTTGACTTCAATATCTGTTTTGCTTTAAGAAAACTTAAGATAAATTTTTACTTTTTTTCATGTGCATTGGAAGTTTAACTTATATTTTTTTTGCAGAAATTTGATTCTTGTGTTGTTTTTTCAAGCTTTGAAGTTTAAGAAACAAAAGGAAAGATCACTTAGCACACCATTTGAGAAGAGCTGATAATTTTTATTTAAGTGATGGAATGAGAAGCAAAGAAGACGAGTAAGAAGAAAGAAGAGGCTGTCATCAACTATATATATTGCAAAATGTACATTATTTAGAATTTTGAATTCCTCCTTTGACAACCAATAAATCAAAGTTTTGCTGCAATGCTATGGTTAAGTGTATACGTGAATATAAAGAATGAGTGTAATAGGAAATTTTAGAATTGCGAGAATGCTGACTTTGAAATTTAAGATTTCCCTTTAACTTGTAAATATTGAGGACAATATGACTTCCCCAAACCAAACCAATTTTCAAGACCCAAATTAATGCCTTTGTACTGTACTGTGCCATTTTTGTGCAAGTAGAAGTAAAGAAGATGATCTTTAGATTATCACCAAAAACACAACTTTCTCTGTCTAAAACAAAATCTCTCTAAAATCTCTTTACAAAGCTTCTAAGTTTTAAAGTTTGTAATTTTCAAAATTATTATATTATCTTAGTATCATCAAAAGTTTTTTTTAATAATTGTATCTTTGTAAACAATTTTATTGTATAAAATTCCATAAAAAGTACTATTCAAAAGATAAATAAATAAATCAATGGTATCAGAGCTTAAACGATTTAAAGTTTTGCACAAATCTTTATTTGAAACGTTTTCTAAACAAAGACACCACCTCTCAAATAAACCTAAACCCTTCTAGCTAGATCCTCACCCTTCTATCGGGTCACTGTTGCTGAGGTGTTCCAGGCCGCAAGTCCTAAAGGCAGTAAGACCGTTGGCAAGCCCCAGTTGTGTCAACATAGAATCGATAAGTCTCTCTCTAGTATGTGTTTAAGAAAAATTTAAGTCATGGCATCTTCATTTAGAAAGCTTTTCAAATCAAAACGTGCTGCATCTAAATCGCATACTACGATTAATTCAAGAGGAATTATATCAAAAATAACTTTTTTTGATCAAGAATTATCAACAAACCAATTACCACATATTAACCCAGAAAATATTTATCAAATTGACACTTTTAATTTTAGAATGGCTTATGCAATAAAAAAACTTGAACAAACCTTATCTCTACAAAATGAATTTGAAGAAATCAAATTACTATCCTCGATTGCTCTTGATAAGTATAGACAAAAAGGATTCAGTTATCTCTATTTTGGACTAGTCCAAATAGCAATCAAACCTTTATCAAGAAATGGTATTGATTCACCAATACTAATGCTATTAAGAGATAAAACCTTATTAAAATTTGAAGATTCGCTCCTTGGAGAAGTTCAATCAAATTTATGCAACGGAGCAATTTATTTCAATTGTGCTCCTAATTTTCAAGTGAGTTTACATGATCCAACAATACTAAATACTTTAGTATTAAATATTTACTTACCCGAAATTAAATTTGAAAATGATAGACACGGATACCTATTACTATATAGAATTTATTTTAATCAATCAACTTCTGAATTCAATCCAAGATGTTTATTACAAGACGATAAAGGAGAAACTACCATACTAGCCGTCCATAGTAAGGACATTCCGAGTGCTACTTATGCACCTAAACAATTAAAATGGAATGAAATAACTATTCCAGAACAATGGAAAATTGAGATTACTCAACCAATAAGGAATTTTGAACAAAGAAATATTTCAAGAATAATTGAACAAAGAGATGGAAAAATAATGCTGCAATTTGGTTCATTTAGAGAACCAGCCCCTCCAAAAATAAGTTCATATTACTCCCGACCTTCCTGTTCTGAGTATCGATCTAAAAAATCAAGTACAGACTCAGAAGTAGAAAGTGTCAATCAAAGCGATAATCAAGATATTAAATTTAAAGCACGTATTGCAGAACCAAATAACGACTTATATGCGACATCTCCTACGCATTCGGATTTTAGATCTATTAATGTAATTACAAAAGAATATGCCATTAATAAACAATATATCAAAGAAGATTTATATTCAAAAGAAAATGATGATAAGAGAAACTGGTATTTCAATACGTTTTCTAAACAACAAACACTAGAATATAGAGAAAAATGGTACAATTGTATGCTGTTAAAAGAAATAGATATCCCATTTTTTATATGGTTTGAAACGTATTCGATAGCGTATAACATAAATTACCCATTTAAAACAATTAATACAAGTTCATCTTTAGGACAATTATGGGAACAAGTAGATGGATCTAAAACTAAATCAATACATCCCCCGTTAAAAGATTTAAAAATAAATACACCAAAAAGACAAATTATAGCTACGCCATTTAAAACTGGTGCAAATAGAGACGATAAAGAACCCGTCCTATTACAAGATATTAAATCTATTTATCAACAAAATAATTATCAAAGTCAAATATTATATACAATATCAAAGCAAGTAGATCAAATAGATCATAAATTAAATATGAATGAATATAATAAATTAGATCAAAGTATGCAACATCCTTTTTCATCTACGTCTACACCTATATTTAAACCAATAAATAGACAAGTAATATTTCCTGAAAATGAAATATTAAAATCAATCGCATCTAGATTAGCAAATTTAGACAAGGGTAAAGGAATCAACAATATTGACAAAAATGATAATGAATCTACTCAATCCTCTACTCAATCCGATAATGATAATCAAGAAATAAATCGTATAAAAAATAAAATAAGATCAAATAAACCTTATTATAAAAGACATACTCCACCCAATTTACTATACGAAGAACAATATAATCAAAATAGAAATGTATACACTAGAGATGGTATATATGAATGGAATATAGATGGCAAATCGGAATACCAAATTATGTCTGTATTACAAGAAATGGGAATGACTTCTATATCCTATAAAGCTAGAGGCAATTCTGATAAACAAGCATGCGTATTATTAATAACTGGTTTTACTGGAGCTTTAAAATATTGGTGGGATAACTCGCTAGACGTACCTACTCAAGATTCAATAATTAATCATGTAGAAATAAGAAAGTAGAAGATAATGACGGTTTCATTGAAGAAGTAGAACATCAAAATGCAGTAGAAGTCTTAATTCATACAATAACCATGCATTTTGTCGGAAATCCTAATGAGGAATCCGAAAGTAAAAAAATAATTTTAACCAATTTAAGATGTCCTACTTTGGGCGACTTTAAATGGTATAAGGATATTTTTATAACTAATATATTTCAAAAAAAAGATTGTAATCAACCTTTTTGGAAAGAACGATTTATTTCGGGATTACCATCCTTTTTCGCTGAAAAAATAATCAATAAATTAAAAGAGTATTCTGGAGGACAACCAGTCCCTTGGAATACAATAACTTATGGTCAATTATTTGCGTTCATTAAAAAGGAAGGTTTAGCCTTATGTCAAGAACATAAAGATAAAAAACGAAATGATAAATACAAATTTAAAACCACGATGGGTTCGTTTTGCGAACAATATGGATATTCAAGGCTTAATCCACCATCAAGAATTAAACGTTTAAAATTTAGGCAAATGAGATCAAGTATTATCCAAAACCAAAACATTATCAAAAACCTCCAAATTATCCAAAACAAAAGACGTTTCAAAAGAAACGATATAATAAATATAATAAATATAAATCTACTAATAATATAGTTTGTTGGAATTATAAACGTCCTGGACATAGGTCCACAGAATGTAAAATGAAGAAAAAGATAAATAAAATATTTCAAGATCAACCTGATATTCAAAAAAAGTTAACAAAATTACTAATATCAGAATCTGAATTATCAGAAAATGAATCTTCTAGCAATAATTCAATAAATGAAATAGAAAACTTAAGTGATTCTTCTACCGAATCACAAGAAGTTTCTGATAATTTATGTAATTGTAATGTAATCAACGTAATAACCAAAGATAATAATAAACAATTCCTATTAGACATTATAGACAAAATAAATGATCCTAATACAAAAAGGGAATATTTAACAAAATTAAAGGATATTATATATCAAGAAAATCAATTAGCTACTCTCCAACCATTTAGTTTAAACAAAATATTTGAAAAATACCCAACTCAAAGTTTATTTAAACAAGTAACAACTGGCGAATTACAACATGAAGTTAAACAACTTAAAACACAAATAAAAGACTTACAAATAATTGTTAACCAACAAGATCTAAAACAATTACAAACAGATACTCGCTTATCTTTAATAGAATCATCAAATCCTAATCAAGCATCTTCAAGTAATCAAGATCCACAAAATGATAATAGTCACATATCACAAAATGAAGAATATATACAAAACATCAATAAAATTAATTATCAAAAATGGTATACCAAAATAACATTACATATAGGACATGATTTCAAAATTAACACAATTGTATTACTAGATTCTGGTGCTGATTATAACTGCATTCGTGAGGGTCTTGTACCCACTAAAGTTTATGAAAAAACCACTGAACGCCTAAGCGGCGCCAATGGAAGCAATTTAAAAGTAAAATATAAATTACCATGCGCAAAAATCTGTAATCAAGGATATTGTTTTAAAAACTAATTTATCTTAGTTAAAGATTTAACACAAGAAATAATATTAGGAACACCATTTTTTACGCAAATTTATCTTTTTAAAATATCTGAATACGGAATAACTACAAAAGTTATAGGAACAAAAATGTTATTCGAATTTTTATTACCTATAAAAACTAAAGAAATATTAGAACTCCAACATAATACAATACAAAAAAAATCAACTTAATAAATGGAAAACATAAACATATTCAATATCTACAAGAAGAAATATCTTACAAAAAATTAGAAGAACAATTAAAATCTCCTTATATAATTAACAAAATAAAAACTATCGAAAACGAATTAATCAAACAAGTATGTTCTGATCTACCCAATGCATTTTGGAAACGAAAACAACATACGGTTAGTCTACCCTATATAAAAGAATTTAATGAAAAACTTATACCAACTAAAACAAGACCTATTCAAATGAATAAAATATTATTAGAACAATGTCAAAAAGAAATACAAGATTTATTAAATAAAAAATTAATTAGACCATCCAAGTCACCTTGGAGTTGTGCAGCGTTTTATGTAAACAATGCATCTGAAAAAGAATGTGGAGTACCACGACTGGTCATTAATTACAAAACCACTGAATGACGTCCTACAATGGATTAGATATCCGATACCCAATAAAAGAGATTTATTAAAGCGATTATACAATGCAAAAATCTTTTCAAAATTTGATATGAAAAGCGGGTTCTGGCAAATACAAATTGCCGAACAAGATAAATACAAAACAGCATTTACAGTACCTTTTGGTTATTACGAATGAAACGTAATGCCATTCGGTCTTAAAAATGCACCATCTGAATTTCAACACATTATAAATGATATATTCAATAGTTCATCAACATTCGCTATAGTCTATATAGATGATGTCTTAATATACTCAACATCAATTGATCAACACTTTAGTCATTTAAATACATTTTTAAATATAGTGAAAACCAATGGATTAGTTTTATCTAAACAAAAAATAAATTTATTTCAAACTAAAGTAAGATTCTTAGGACATAATATATATCAAGGAACTATGACGCCCATATAAAGATCAATTGAGTTTGCCGACAAATTCCCAGACGAATTAAGAGAAAAAACTCAACTACAACGATTTCTAGGTTGTCTGAACTATGTTTCGGATTTTCTACCCAATCTGAGAAAAACTATTCAACCATTATTTCAACGATTACAAAAAAAACCCTAAACCATGGACAAATCAGCATACTAAGTTAGTAAAACAAGTTAAATTGCAAGTAAAAACTTTACCATGTCTGTCAATTCCAAATCCTGAAGGTAGTATGATAGTTGAAACCGATGCTTCAGAAGTAGGTTATGGAGGCATTCTAAAACAAAAACTCTCTGAGTCGAGTAAAGAGTCTATAATACGTTTTCATTCTGGAGTCTGGTTAGGACCCCAACAAGCTTATTCAACTGTTAAAAAAGAAGTACTTTCCATAGTTAATTGTATTTCAAAATTTCAAGATGATTTAATCAATAAAAAATTCTTACTACGGGTTGAATGTAAGTCAGCAAAAAAAATATTACAAAAAGACGTTAAAAATTTAGTTTCTAAACAAATATTTGCCCGTTGGCAAGCCATATTATCTGTATTTGATTTTGATATCCAATATATTAAAGGCGAAAATAATTCTTTACCTGATTTTCTAACAAGAGAATATTTACAGGGAAAAACCACCGATATTCAACAAAAGACTATTCAAGATGACGGATCCTAAAAGTAAGAAACCGATGACTGCATCAGATTATATCAAAAACCAACCCCATCTTCAGGGTAAACCTCTGAGTATTCAAAATACTTTCTGACTCTTGCGAATTTCCTCCTCTTTCTTATGTAAATGCGGTAACCACCTCAAAAGGCCAAACTTCTTCTCAACTATCTTCTCCTATTCAAACCGCTACCAAATCAAATTACTTCCTCAAACCACAGAAACAACATCTATTAACTACCCACTATACAAAACCTATTACCCTCAAAGAACTCCAAATATTTACCAATCGTGTCTTTTATGCAGACGGTCTTTACCCTACTGATAATGTACTCAAAAATAGAACCTTCTATGAGTATATTCTAGTAGATTCTGCTTCTCTTGAAATTACTCATCACCCTGCCAAAAACGATCCCAATCTCATATCCTATTCAACTTGCAAAATTCTTCGTATCCAATCTATTCAAGAGCTCGGTTTCATTCATACCCATACTACCAAATCTTTCTCATCCCCTGGCTACCATATTAACGGCTACTCCTATATTGATTATATCAATGCCTTCTTCCGAACCTTTTACTTAAGACCCTACGATCATTCCTGGTTTATTTCCTTTGATCGTAACTGCCCAAAAACTATCCCTGGCTGGTTCTACGAATGGTGGCATTGGCTAGGTCCTACCAATGACATCTACCCAACCGATCTTCTCAAAACCTCTTATCCCTATTATCTCAAACATATTAATCAACAGACTGTTGGGTCTCTCAACATTATTTCCTTTCATATTGACATGGGAATCCCATGGATATGTTCATGGCATTTCAACATTGCTCTCTTTCTCCCTGGCATGCCCTGTTCCTTACTCCGAGAATTCCGCATTAAATGGTGGGACAAGTTTAATCTTGACCGCTGTTCTCTAACTAATATACAAAATTCTTCCAGATAAGCAAAGAAGTTCACACAGCTCTAAAAGCTGTCTCTAAATCAATCCTCCTCCTTAAACCAGATCAACTTCTTGCATCCTCTACTTCTAAAACCAAGCCATCTACTCAACCACCAACCAAACCATCTACTCAAGCACCGACTCAAAGTCCAACCCACTCATCCAGCTCTTCTAAATCCGCCTCTCGCCGCATCTAAGCACCGCCTCTCGTAGACTCTGTATCTTATGTATTTTAATTACTATTTGTATCTTATGAACTTATGTACTATCCCTACGATACTAATAATCTACAGAGTATAGCTGTATGAAAAGTCTATATAAAGATGTATCTAAGAAGTCAAGATCGCAACACCAAGCAAATGGGATCCACCTCCGACATATGGGACCCACTTAAACACGTATCGACTACGTAAAAGTCGGCAGCACTACAGAGCGACACATAACAACATACTGACGTAAGCAATAACGTAAATACGTACGCAAATATCGGCAGCACTACAAGATGAAACGTAGCATCGCATTGACGCAAGCAATGACACAACCAAGCACCCAGTTGCATCGCATTGACGCAAGCAATGACGCAACGAAGCACCCAGTTTCCCCTATAAATACTCAACTCTACAAACGGACGAAGCACGCGATTTTCTCGCGCAACCTTCTCTGTCTAAAACAAAATCTCTCTAAAATCTCTTTACAAAGCTTCTAAGACTCCGACTCTGCAGAGTGTTGAAGACTGAAACTTGAGTTTATTATTTTTCTAGTAGTACGTGGGAACCATAATAACATGATTTATACTATGATTAATCTCTCTAATTTGATTATTATATAATTATTTATTTTAATTTTAAATGATAAAAATTTCTCATGACCAATCATATGTATTTGTGATATGAGTCTTTAGAGGGATTCTCATTTGAAAAATTTATTTCTCTCTATTTCTTAATTTTTTATTATTTTTAATGGTGAGAGACTCATTAAAAAATTCTCACTAAAAATGTTCTTAGACTTTAATCTCTCTAAAAAATGAAGCAACTTTTACCAAACACTTATCAGATTCGAAACAAACAGTAATAAAGCTAAACTAAACTTGTTTATACTGAAATATTTTTTTCTGGCTTTAAGCCGATATCTGTGGGATCGAGAAGCAATTTCAGCAAAAAGCAATAGGCCACATATTTCCAATGGTCGTATTGATCACAACGCTGTTCTCGGAAAGATACAAATTCTTCACGACCCCTTCAATGAACAAGTTGAAGAAGTTGTCTTCTTCAACATCAGCAGCAGCAGTGAAGGTTAGACTGGTATCTTCAACCTTTTTCGTCATTTTGACTTCAATATCTGTTTTGCTTTAAGAAAACTTAAGATAAATTTTTACTTTTTTTCATGTGCATTGGAAGTTTAACTTATATTTTTTTTGCAGAAATTTGATTCTTGTGTTGTCTTTTCAAGCCTTGAAGTTTAAGAAACAAAAGGAAAGATCACTTAGCACACCATTTGAGAAGAGCTGATAATTTTTATTTAAGTGATATTTAAGTGATATGAATGAGAAGCAAAGAAGACGAGTAAGAAGAAAGAAGAGGCTGTCATCAACTATATATATTGCAAAATGTACATTATTTAGAATTTTGAATTCCTCCTTTGACAACCAATAAATCAAAGTTTTGCTGCAATGCTATGGTTAAGCGTATACGTGAATATAAAGAATGAGTGTAATAGGAAATTTTAGAATTGCGAGAATGCTGACTTTGAAATTTAAGATTTCCCTTTAACTTGTAAATGTTGAGGACAATATGACTTCCCCAAACCAAACCAATTTTCAAGACCCAAATTAATGTTTTTGTACTGTACTGTGCCATTTTTGTGCAAGTAGAAGTAAAGAAGATGATCTTTAGATTATCACCAAAAACACAATAACTTTAGATTTGATTACATAGAATGAGAAAGAGGAAAGTTGTTCAAAGTGACAACTCTATAGGTTAAATTCAATATTTAAATGTAACTATTTGTGATAAACCATAAACATGTGGGCTAATTACATAAAGCTTGCCAATATTGGGTTGAGTTTGGTTGTGTCTCTCTAATAAAAACAATACATGAAATTTTTTCACTTCCCCAACAATCCCAATAAAAGTATTATAAGGGGAGCCAAAAAGTTAATGTATTTTTTTTTCTAATGAAAAAAATAACTGGCAATTTTTAAGAATTTTTCCTATTTTATTATTGAAAACCCACAAAGCATTGCAATTATTATTATTATTATTTTGTTCTTTTTTCTAAACCTTTTTTTATTAATTTCCATGTTTACAGTCATGAGTTTTAAAGAATTAAAGGAGTGGTATTCGTTTTAGATATAAAATCATAACGCACTTATTTTTTAAAAGAAAACATAGAAATATATATACTTTTTGAGAAACTAAAAAACAAAAAGGCAAAAATTTTAAAACATTAGAATGGAGTATTTTCTTACTCGTCTTTGTAATTCTGTAACATTTCTGTATGTTGACACAAGAGTAAAAGTGCTATAGATGTATAGTAAACTTAAAAAGTGATAGGTTTTAGGGAATGTTGTTTTTCTTCTTCTTATACTCGGATTGTAAAAGAAGAAAATAAATGTATTTGCATAATTTGATCATCGATGTTTTCAACAATGGAATTTAATAAAAAAAAAATTCGCAAAAAAAAAAAAACAATGGAATTAAACTTCGAGGTCAGAGAGTTATATATGTCCATGGGCCTATTTTTCTCTCGTAGAAGCCCAATTTAGATATATTCCATTTCATCGCCGGCGAACATCTTCACCGTTAAATCGACGTTCGAATTCGCGAGAAGAGGAGAGGCGGGAGTAAATCATTATTGGAATCTTACCATGGATTCTCATCACGCGTCTTTAGGACGCCGGACTGTAAGGATTCCCATTATCGCCGTCTTCAATCTTCGTCTGACGCTGTCTCACATCGGTGTTTTTGGTTTCCGTGATCTTGTAGTTGGAGGAGATTCGCCAGAAGAGAGCAGCTCAAAGGCTGAGCAAAGCTGCTTCAGGGCCAGATCTTAGCGAAATTCCGAATCCTGCCGGTAATATTCATCTCTAATTCTAGCTTTTGCAATTTTTTGTTTTTATAATTTGGATAACTACTTCATTGTTTCAATTGTAATGCGTTGCAGATTTTCCAGTTATCAGAAAATCTGAAAGCGGAAATCGTCTTTCTGAGGTAAACAAATTTCTCTGCTTTTTGTTTCTGGAGATTTTCAAATTTTCAACTTATTGTTGATCAAATTGGATCCTTGAGAGTTCCGACGATCGTGACTATTGAGAATGCCTGAATTTAGTTTTGTCTACTAGGATTTGTGGATGAATTTGATTTTTTTTTTTGCAATGGGAGTTTTGTATTGGTTTTACTGATATTATGATCTTGCTGGTTATGGTTTTGTTTTGAGTTACTTCCACAGACAGATGTTGGTGCTTTATATTCCCAGCTCAAAGAACTTCAGAAGACGAATGCAGAAATGGAGGAGCGTAACAAGATATTGTCCTTGAAGGTATGGTTACCTTCTTTCTAGCTGGAAGTCAGATCCCATGTTTTTCTTTTGAATAAAATGTTTAGATGATGCTTTTTTTTGTCTATGGGATTCAGCTTCAAACAAAGGAAGTGGAGAATGAATCACTTGAGACTAGGTTGAATGTGCTGGTAAGTAACAAGTGAACTTTTATTTGTGATTTAATCTATTCCTGGTTGGCTGCAGTTTGTTTTGGCATGCAATATGAATCTCTGGGAAGTCCATTTGGCAAAACATTCTTGACATATGTGTCGTGTGGATGGATTAACAGGAACTAAACACAGTGCCATCTCTGAGAAAAGCCCTCAAGGAAATTGCAATGGAGAAAGATGCTGCTGTTGTTTTACGAGTAGGGAATTCTCCTGTTTTAGTTATTTTTTAGTGCATTCCCCCTTGATTGCAATTTGATTGGCCTAGCTATTTCTTATAGGAGGATCTCTCAGCTCAAGTTAGGACTTTTAAGAAACGTGTTAAAGAAGCAGAGGAGGAACAATATCGAGTATGGAAACAGTCTTCTCCCTTCCAAATATTAAATTTCCCTTTCTTCTTTTTCCAAAGATACCATAACCTATTGTTGATAGGCTGAGGAAGATGCAGCATCTCTGAGAGCAGAGCTTAACTCGATTCAACAGCAAGCAATAGATTCTTCGTTTGATGGAGTGTCGTCAATGGGAGTTTCCCCGGACCAGCTACCACGATTAGAAAAGGAGATGGATAATCTAAAACTAGAATTACAGGTTTGAGTGTTTGAAACAGATGATATGTTCCCCATGAGTCTTTGTTTCTACGATAATAATGTCCTTAACATTCACAGAAAGAAACAATGTTGAGGCACCAAGAACAACTGCGTTTAGGTGAAGAACAAACTCGAGTTGCTTCTTTAATGTCTGAAAAGCAAGAACTGGAACAGAAAATTTCAGTTTTATCCAGCGGAGCCTCAGGTAACATGCAGCACTTTACAATTCTTTTTGTTTCAAACCAAGTCCTATTTCAGCTGTTTCAATCATCAGGTGTTTTGGATGCACTAGCTGATGTCTAAATGCTTTTGACTCATTCGGAAATTTTTGAACCGAAAGTGCCATGTTGGATACATATCAATGACTTTTTCCGTGATATTTATTATGCAGATGTATCAGAGTTAGGTCAAAAAGTATTTTCAGTGGTAAGAAAATGTTGTAACCCATTTCATTATTTCCAGTTGCCAGCATATAAGCCTTCTCCAACATTTTATGGAAACCCTTAGTGTTAGGTTTGGTGGTTTTCATGTAGGAAGATAAAGAAAAACTTGAGAAGCAGTTGCATGATATGGCTGTTGCACTTGAAAGATTGGAGAGTAGTAGGCAAAAGCTTCTTATGGAGGTAATATAATGTCTTAGCTTTCTGCAATTAGTATATACGATAGTCAAGGGGCTTGATTGGATAAATCAATTTCATGCATTATTTTCAGATTGATAACCAATCATCTGAAATAGAGAGGCTTTTTGAGGAGAACTCCAACATCTCAGGTTCCTATCAAGAGTCAATCAACATGTCAAATCAGTGGGAGAATCAAGTAAGCTTCTCATGATCATGATTACTTTTGAGTGAGAAACATTATTTTGGACTTTATGTTGATTTGTAGCAAACATATAGGTGAAAGAATGTCTCAAGCAGAATGTAGAACTCCGCGAAGTTCTGGAAAAGTTAAGAACAGAACAAGCTGGTGCTCTTTCACGAGTGCCTTTAGAAGTTCAAGCAAATGGGTCACATGGAACTGAAACTCTCTCCCTCAAGGTTTTGGTCCTTGTCAGTTCTAAGTATTATGATAGAGAAATTCAACATAACTCTTGTTTGTGTAATTAAAATTCTGCATTACCTTTTTTTCAGGGCGAACTTGGGAAAGAACAGAGCAGAGCTGAGTCGTTGTCTGCTCAAGTTCTTCAACTCTCAGCCCAACTCCAGCAAACAGCACAAGCATACAATGGGCTTATGCGCATGTAAGTTTCACATGGGACTTCCTTCAATCCATTGAGATTCTATCGTTTTGTAGATTTTGTTTTAATTGGGTTTATTGCAGCTATAAACCTGTGCTTAGAAACATCGAGAGCAGCTTAATCAAGTTGAAGCAAGATGGATTGGTTACAGTGGCTCAGTGAACCAATGACATATTTCTGAGTATTGAATATATTTTTATACAACAAAACGCATTTGTGGAACCAAGGAACAGTGAAGTTAACACATTTTTCTTTATTGAACAATATGATTGAAAATCAGATAGTCCGTGGGGAAATTTGAAAGATTTAAGGTGAAACCCAGCCAAAATTTTCCAATTGCTTGGCTTTGAGTTTTCTTACAAAGTGTACTAATCGGTTTACTAAGGCGAAACCATACCAAATTTCTAAATCTCGGTTCGGCTCGGGTTTAATAGAGACAATGATCCAACTGGTTTCGTTGGTATATTTGGTCCACCTCAAACAAACTGGGCCTATTTAACTTGGGTTGGGCTAATTATAAACGTGTGGCAAATATTCTGACAGTTGGGAATCTTCATTTTGAGCGGGAAATGATATCTTCCTTGGCTGCCACCGGAAGTCCATCAGTTTTCCGGCGTGATCCGGATTCGAATACCTCAGACTATCACGCAGGAAAAAAACTCATTTCTTTATTACGAAACTGCAAGAAATTGTTCAAGTTCCATAGATTCACGCCAAGATCATTAGGACCTTCCATGAACAAGATGCCTTCGTTGTTTTTGAATTTATCCGAGTTTTCTCCATTCTCGATTCCATCGACTACGCCTACGACGTGTTTCGTTGCGTATCCAACCCTAACGTCTATCTATACACCGCCATGATCGATGGTTTTGTGTCATCTGGTCGTTCCGCAGATGGAGTTTCGCTGTATCATCAGATGATTCACAATTCAGTTTTGCCCGATAACTACGTGATCACCTCAGTTTTGAAAGCTTGTGATTTGAACGAATGTAGAGAGATTCATTCCCAGGTTTTGAGACTAGGGTTCGGTCTTGTAGATCAGTGGGGTTAAAACTGATGGAAATCTATGGGAAATCTGGGGAATTAGTTGATGCGAAGGTGTTCGACAAATGCCTGAGAGAGATCAGGTTGCAGCAACAGTCTTGATTAATTTTTATTCTGAATGTGGTTATATTAAGGAGGCGTTAAAGCTGTTTCAAGATGTTAAGATTAAAGATACAGTTTGTTGGACTGCGATGATTGATGGATTGGTTAGAAACAAGGAGATGAACAAAGCATTGGAGCTTTTCAGAGAAATGCAGATGGAGAATGTTATCCCTAATGAATTCACAGCTGTATGTGTTTTATCTGCCTGCTCGGATTTGGGTGCGTTGGAGTTAGGGCGATGGGTACATTCGTTTGTTGAGAACCAAAAGATGGAGCTTAGTAATTTCGTTGGCAATGCTCTGATCAATATGTATTCCAGGTGTGGTGATATCAATGAGGCGAAGCGGGTTTTTAAGGGAATGCGAGACAAAGATGTCATTTCGTACAACACGATGATTTCTGGGCTAGCAATGCATGGTGCTAGTTTTGAAGCCATCAAGGAATTTAGGGATATGGTGAACAGAGGATTTAGGCCGAATCAGGTGACTTTAGTTGCTCTTTTAAACGCATGTAGCCATGGAGGTTTGTTGGATATAGGGCTTGAAGTTTTTAATTCTATGTGGAGAGTTTTCAGTGTTGAACCACAGATTGAGCATTATGGACGTATTGTCGATCTTCTTGGTCGAGTGGGGGGACTAGAGGAAGCATACAGATTCATAGAAAACACGCCGATAGAATCAGATCATATCATGTTAGGAGCTCTTTTGAGTGCTTGTAAGATCCATGGAAACATGGAACTCGGTGAAAAAATCGCCAAGAGGCTACTCGCATCTGAGAATCCAGATCCTGGGACATATGTTCTCTTATCGAATATTTACGCTTCATCAGGGAAATGGAAAGAATCTACTGAAGTCAGAGAAAGTATGAGAGAATCAGGGATTGAGAAAGAACCAGGATGCAGTATTATCGAAATGGACAACAAGATCCATGAGTTTCTTGTGGAAGATATATCACACCCTCATAAAGAAGCAATCTATCAGAGATTACAAGAACTGAATCGAATTCTTAGATTCAAAGACTATGAACCAGAGATTATAGCGGATTTGTTGGACATCAATGATTTGTAGTAACAAATACACATTGTACCCAGGCAAGTCTGTGTTTATTTTTATTTTAGCAAAAAAGAGTTTCTAGACTTTGATTGAGTAAGCCACGATTGGACTTCTGACACTGACTCCCATCAGACCAAACCAAAGACGAACTTACAAAAGTTCCATTCTTCAGTGCTTTACCAGAGATGCTCACAACAAATGATTTCTTCTCCTGCAGGGAACCGAATCTCAGTATTTCTGGCTCTACGCTAATCTGAATCTCGGGTCGAAGAGGAACTACACTCGCCTTGTATGTAGAGTTTGGGAATCCAACACTAGTAACGGTTCTTCTAAACGTGACATTGAATGGATCAAGAGGAGAGAAATAGGTAGTCATTGTTGGATAATTCAGATCCTTTGTTTGGATTTTTTCTGAACAAGTGACGTTCTGTCCTTAGAATTTTGTGAGCACCGTTGAATCAAAACCCTCTGCACATAACATTTTGAGGTAATCTTCTGTCTCTACTTCATACACAAGTCCCGGGTCAATGGCTTTGGCCGGGTTAATTTGGCCTGACCCATATGCAAATTCTTGCTCGGGGTTCTTCTTAAGGTTCATGGGGGTAGCTGCAAATATTCCATGACAATACTTAGTTTTTGTATCCCTCCAAATAGTAAGAAAATCAGAAGGCAAGTATTGGTTTTTGAACATTACCCGTCGTCATGATAGCAGATTTGATTGCTGAAGGAGACCAGTCAGGGTGAAAAGACTTGACATAAGCCGCTACACCTGCCACATGAGGACAAGCCATTGATGTGCCACTCATTACATTATAGCTCACATTTCTAGTGTCCCCAGCTGTACTTGAAGGAGAAGCTACCGAAGAAAATGCAGCCAAAATCTCTACACCAGGTGCACTTATGTCAGGCTGCAAATCAAGATTTCTGTTACCCCGAAAACGTTCAATTATAAAACCAACGCACATTTAGTGATTTTAGTTCCTGGTTGCATTACCTTCAAGAGGTTTTGAATGACGAAACTTGGCCCGCGGGAAGAGAAGGATGAAACGTAAGGAGCTTCTCTATCAACTATCTCCTCGGATCTCTATATCTCCGCTTGTGGGTGCCTGAAAAGTTGACTCTTTAAACATTTCAATACGGAACAAAAAAGCTGTTCAGATTCATTACTTTACTTACTCTGCAGATTCCATGTATGACTTGATAGATTTGTAGTCCTCAAAGCTCAGAGAAGAGGCAGGAAATGGAACGACATAGGCATGGCCTCTAGATATTGTGTTATTAACAATGGCTCCAATGGCTCCTGCTGAGAAAGCCTCTCTCTTTCCGAAGAAGTCATCACAGAGGACGATCTTCCCTTTGACCATGTCTCCGTCCACACACCCTCTTGAGCAATAACTGCCAGTAAGAACGATCATTATAAGCATCAACGTGTTTTGATTTTCAAGATTCAGATTAGATTGTGGTTTCTTATTCACCCGGCTTCGGCTTGGGAACAGTTTCTTGAAACGTTTTGGCCGTAAACGATCGGGAACTTTGTCCCATTGAGACTGAAAGGATTAATTGAAATATCCTATTTAAGAAACAGAGTATTGAACTTTTGTCACTAAATCAAAACGAAGAAAGCAATCATAAAACTGAAATGACTCATATTTTGATTCATAGAAACCTTACCGTTAATGCTTTTCCGTTACCAAGAACGACTCTGTCAACAAAACGCAGATCCTTAGCGCTAGCCGCAACGGTTATCATCCACGGCGATGCATTTACTACCGATCCTTGTTTAGGGCCATCGTTTCCGGCGGCAGCCGCCGTGATAATTCCTCTAGACATTGCATGAAACGAACCGATGGATATACTAGTGCTCAATAAATTAGAGTCATGATGGGTTGCAATCGAGATCGAGATAACGTCAACACCGTCGGCAATGGCGTCATCAAAAGCGGCCAGAATATCCACGTCGGAGCAGCCGATAATTAAGGGGCAGGCACTATAAGCAGCGACTCTCGCCGAAGGAACTCCACCGCGAGCCGTACCTTGAGCCAGGCCATAAAAGCTGGCGGCTTGAACCGCATTACCGGCAGCTGTTGACGCTGTGTGGGTCCCATGGCCGTAGTTGTCTCTTGCTGTCACGACTAATCTGTTGTAAAACCTAGCTCCTATGAGTTTGCTTGTAGCACAAGAAAGATAACCCCAAACGTTTAGTATATTAATGAATAATCATTATTAAATGATGAGTTTGATAAGAAAAAGAGTTAGAATATATGCTTACTTGTTGCAAGTGAAGTTTTGGCCACCTTTACAAGAACCTTTCCATTTCTTTGGAGGCGGACCAAAACCTTTGTCGGAAAAGCTTTCAGATTCCGGCCAGACTCCGCTGTCAATCACTCCGACAATAACATCGCTTTCTGTCACACTCTCTCGTTTCGCTTTCTCACCAAATCCCACAAAGTCCCATGACCTTGTTGTCGCCAGTTGGTGAGTCATGCTTGGAAACACAGACACTACCTCTTTCATATCTAAATTGCAACACATTAAGGTTATGTTTTTAGGGCAAAGTTTCTGACATATGTTTTGTAAGAAATTAAGATTTATTAAAATACTCACTTGCCAGTTTCTGACTCTCGGATGGAGTAAGATTGGCAGCGAAGCCATTGAAGCTCCTTTTATAGCTTCTAATTAACAAATCCGATGCATCACTGACAGGAAGAACAAGAGACATGATATTGTAATAATTTTTACGTAAATTACGTGTAAAATGTTACAAATCCGGATCACCAAAAGAGGCTGAATCTTACTTAGTACCAACAAGGTTTTGTAGCATACTGAGATGGTGAGATGAAGGTGAATACTCAATCTCAGGAAGTGCCCCCATATACACAACATACACCTGCATGCATATATATCAAATTAACATAAGGCATTTTTGATATCATAAAACAGAGCAAAAACTAGAACTTGCCTGTCTATTATCATCTGCTGACACATCTCTGCTCAAGATGAATGCTAGACAAACTAAGAGACATGTATATAACTTGGCCATCTTGTGAAACTCTAAACGAGAGAGTCAAATAGTGGATAATGGATTGTGATTGAGAGGAAGAATGTGTTAGAGATCTTATAATCATCATTTTCATGAACAATATGTAAATTAAAAATTTGGAATGAACGTAATTACTACATTTGGCTAAAAGTTTAATTTTGAGTTTGGGTAAATATTTTTACAGATAGATACAAATTAATAGCCAATATCTTACTTGGTTGGTAGAGGCAATGACTTCAATAGTCAAAGAAGTCTTGACCACAGAAAACAAATCCTATTAAGAAGCAATTGATGATTTTTTTCTTTTTTTATGTGTTTCCCATAATCTATTAAAATGTACACTCTTCCAAATTTCGATACAATTTTTATTGAGATATGTAAGATTTGTTCCACCAATCGGTACTACTATATTGTTTTCAATCTAAACTGTAATGACAACAATTTTGAACAAATACAAAGTTCACTAAACTCGCATTATGTTAAATCCCACAAGCTTGGTTCCAATTATTCCAGATAAAACAGATCCAAAACTTCAACTTTTATGGGACTATATAATACTACAACATTATCACAGGACAACATTTTCTGTTAAAAGAAAAAGAAGATCCAAAATATGTCTGAAACTTCTATGCAGCTGCAGGATCGTTTATGACTCCCAAAAAGTCGTCTTTGATGGTACCCACACAAAACTGCAAAATCAAAGACAAATGTGGAATTTGATAAGATTAAAGCCAAAAAAGCACACAACTCAAGCCAACCACTAGCCAAAACCCTGCAAAAACCAGTTGCATTGTGAATAGAGTTATGGAGATAGTACGTACGATTTCAGTGGCATCGACTCTTGTTCCAATAATCTTTAGTCTCACTTCACATTCCTTCTGGATCTTAACCTGCAAGAAGCATTGCAAAAAATTGAGTTCTTGAAGATAGACGAAACACCAATAATACTGTTGGAAACAAGACATAAGGAAAGAAACATACTGATCCATCTGATGTGGTATAATTAGGCATGTCTCCAGCTTGAAACTCCATATCATCTGGAATCAACTGTGGTGATAAAAAAAGAGGAGAAGAATAAGAGTAAGTATAAACACATAGAGCTCGAGGTCAAATTCATGATGTAAGATTATAAGCTTACATGCTTAGACACAAAAATCTGAACAGGGCCAGCTTCAGCGAAGAATCCCATCTGTGATATATAAGGAAACTCCATAGTTTATACACTGGTTTTGTCACCGAAGACATTAAGCTATACAAAGCTATATGTATACCTTATTGACCAAAGTGACAACAGCTTCCAAAATCTCGCCTTTGAAAGGTCTGAAAACAACACATTGGTATTTAACTGGAAAGGTGACAAAACCAGTCCCATCTCGAATCAAACCCTTTCCTACACTTTCAATTCCAGTTATCGCCACTACGAACCCATGACGGCCACTGTGCAAATCACACAATGAAAAGAAAAAATTGTGTTAAGCATCAATATGACATTGCAATGATGAATTCCACATCTTAAAAGTAAAGCAAGGACTTAGCTAGAAGCCTCAAAAAAAAAAACTTTCTCTGATACAAATTTTGCTAAAACACAAACTTGATGACAAGCAATAGACAAGCAAAATGAGAGTTTCTCTAATCGATTTCGTTCTACAACACAAAAACCTAACCAAACTACATTAAAGAAGAAAGTTTACAGCTTTAGAATCAAATACAAAACGAGAAACAAGCTATTGAATCTGAGAGATTTGCAAACAATCATCGAAATGAGCTGCCATGGATGAACTCTATATCTTAATCCTAATAAATAGACTCACTTGAGACTAAATCCTACAGAAAATTCTGCACTCTCTACACAACTAGCTAAAAAACCAAACTTTAGTCACAAGCAGCTAAAAGAACGAATTTTTAATCGAATTGATATCACTCTACACTGCATACAGTACTCAAACAGCCGATTCATTCCAAAAACTCAACAAATCGAACGAGACAAAGCTTAGGGTTTCGAAAAAGAAGCAATTTTTTTTGAAAACGAATCCGAATTGAGGGTTGGGGAAAAGGGTTTCCCATTAAATCACATCCCAAATTGTTTGATAATCGAGACACGAGCAGTGAAGAGAAGAAGGGTGCGTAAGAGACCTGCAAGTGCCTTCGACATCTTTCATGAGCTTAGAGACGAGATTTTCACGAAGATTTCGACCAAAGAATCGAGGATGTAACTGCATATTTCTCTCCAATACTATGTGGAAGAACATCTCTACTTCTTTCTCTCTCTCTGACTCTGAGGCTCCTTAATTCTCTTATTGAGCTATTTAGCTGAGTTTGTGACCCGAATCAAACCATTCGCTGCTTATAAAACCTGCCTCATAGGTTGATTTCTAATCAACCGTCAGATTCCTATAAGAACGGACGGCCCATATTGCTTAAGCACTATTTCCTTTTTTTTTTCCTTGATTAATGATTTAATTTAATTAATACGGTGTACATTAGGAAAATAACAATGGAATATATATTAAAAAATTGTATCCTATAACTCAATGTTTTGTTATTTATGTTTATTGCGTATATGTTTTAACAATATAATCAACATGTTTTGATTTTATTTAGTTCCAATATTCTAAATTGATTTCACTTGTACAATAAGAACTTTTTTTTTTTTGGGGGGTTAAAGTACATTTAGAAATTGCTTCACAATCTCGAAATTATGAGATTTGATGCGTCTTTAATTCCGAATTATGATGCTGTAATGAAAAATCATACTCTCTTAAGACTTTAAGAAACAGAACAGTTTATTCTTTATTTAATTCATATGAAGACAAAAAAACAGAGCAGTCCCTTTTTTAATAAGACATAACTTTCTTTTTTTGTTTATTAATAATAATAAGACATATACTTATAGAGACGAACACGTCCTTGCTTTGATTCTGAATAACTATGGATCAGCCGGAGGATTAACCACCGTAAGGTGGTGGTGGACATGTCTTGACCGGAGGCGAAGGGTACTGTACTGTTGGAGGAGGGTAAGTCTTGATCGGCGGCGGTTGATATTGCACCGGTGGAGGAAGAGGAGGGTAAGTCTTGATCGGCGGCGGTTGATATTGCACCGGTGGAGGAAGAGGAGGGGAAGTCTTGTACGGTGGCGGTGGATATACAACCGGCGGAGGAGGGTTAGTCTTCAACGGTGGCGGTGGACACACCACCGTTGGAGGAGGGTAAGTCTTCAACGGTGGCGGTGGATACTTCACCGTCGGAGGAGGATAAGTCCTCAAAGGCGGTGGTGATAAAGGTTGCCATCTAAACGGCGGTTGTGATTTCCGGTGGGAATGATGACAATTTGCAGAAGCAGAGGAGGCCAAACAGAGTCGAAAAATGCTTCCTTGTGTTACCAACACTACAAAAGCTAAAGTAACTGCAAAAGACCCCATGTTTTTGGTTCTGGATAAGAAATGTGTAGAGGCGTTTTTAGTTATATAGAGGACTAAAGACTCTTTAGTCTTTACTACACCATTGAGTCATATTTGCCACGTTGCGTTAAAGCTCACAACTGGTCTTAAACCCCTAAATCCAGGAAGTAAAGTGACAAAGAAGCTTTTGGATCCATAATACCTCCAGATTTTAATCTCTCCATTTGTCAAAAAATTTGCAGAGACGACCACAACAAAGCAGAGAATTTGTTGTTTTCCAGAGCGGCTTTAACGGACGATTCCCTGAGTGTACGTGTGCGAAGAATATAGTAATGTATATTATAGTTATATATTGAGGAACTCGGTTGGTGAAAGAATGAAACTTTGCAGAATTTTTTTTTTTACTGTCTATAGAGTCAGAGAGAAGAAGATCATCATAAGAACGTAAAAGTGTTTTGAGAAAAGAAATGGCAAGAGTTCAAATAATATGATATAACATGTAAAATATGTTTTTTGTTTGCCTTTGCAAGGCCTCCGGACAGAGTCTCAGGGAGCTTCAAATGTCTCTCCCGCTTTCATTTCGACTTTTTCCGCTTCTTTCCCGCGAGGTTTTAACTGCAACTTGCAAAATGAAAGAGTTCTTCTGTAAGTGATCAGGCTCACTCATAAAGTTCAAAACTTTAGCACATAGATAAAAGCAATTTCATTTTAGACAATCGAATCTTAAACGTATGCAAATGATGAGCTAGTGTCTTGATCTAAGCAATTTGAGAAGTACGAGCATTACGATGTTATTTAAGATGAGCCACTACGGCAATCTGATAATCTGAAAGACTGAAACAGGAATTGAAACACTCATCATAAGTTAGTATATGAAACTTGAACTACCTCATTTCTTCATAAGAACCGAGGCCTCCGATCCGCAGGCTTAAGAATTTGGAAAGAGCACATTAAACTTTCATCAACACTCATCATAGCCCCAGCATTGTCAAATTCACCACAGTAGTTTGGAGCAGAAAATATAGTAACAAGCTGTCTATCGGCAAAGAACTCATACCCATCCTCAACAACCTTTGCAGGGAAAACAAAAAAAGAACAGGTTTTATTAGAAATTCCACAGACCATTTTAGTGAAGAGAAACATGATTATTGTGTAAACCAACCTGGTGGGCACGACAGATAAGATCCATATCGTTCTTTATAAGAAATTCCGCGACTTTGTCAGGCCCAAACGTGTACGAGACTCCACGGTCATTCATACCCCAACCTTTGACATCTTTGCTTGGATCAGACCAAAGTAGATCACAAAGCAAACCAGAGTCTGGAACATCAGTAGGTCGCTTAATGTTCTTAATCTGTTCCACATTGGCCAAATCGGGAGAAAGGCCACCATGCATACATAATATCTTATCGTCTATAACAGCAGCCACAGGGAGACAGTTAAAAGAATCAGTAAACACTTTCCAGAGTCTAACACTGAATCTACGTTTACATTCATCATAGAAACCGTAGATTCTGTTAATAGAAGCACATTCGTGGTTTCCTCTAAGAAGAAAAAAGTTCTCAGGGTATTTGATTTTGTAAGCAAGCAGAAGACAAATAGTCTCCAAACTCTGCTTCCCACGGTCCACGTAATCTCCTAAGAATAAATAGTTAGCTGTAGGTGGGAAGCCTCCATACTCAAACAGCCTCAATAAATCTGAATATTGTCCATGAATATCACCTGAAAACCAAACAAAACCATTACAAATCCATATGAATATTAGAAAACAAACATCCAAAAACAGTTTCAACCAAACAAACAAATCCATCCTAGGTTACATCAATCACGAGGTTAAGGTCATTTAGTTCAACGATGATTTAAACCTTTTGATGAGGTCTCACCCAAAATTTAGAGCAATCCAATGATCTTTATGTGTCCTTTTAACTTCTCTTTGTTTCGAGAGAGCAGCTGCTGCAATCAGATGATGGATTAAACATCTCTATCTCTTACCTATTCCACAAATCCACAAAACCTTTGTGTTTTTTTTTTTCTTCTATAACTTGACCAAAACACATATCTACCTAAACCAATTCACAAAACCTAATCAAAGAAAAAAAAACTATTTTTTTTAGGAGCTGATCTAAGAAGCTAAAGCTAAAAAGACAATCATGAAGAGCTCAGATCCCAAAAACGAAAACAACCCATAAATTAGAAATCGGAAAAGAGAGAGATTTACCACAGATCTTGATGGGAGCTTCGAGCTCAAGGAGGTTAGGCTGTTGAAGAAAAATCTCTCTAGACACGATGCAAAGCTGTCGGATCTCAGACTCGTTGAGCATAACCTGTTTCGTTCCAGGCTTAGGGTTTCTGTAATCCAACAAACGACGAATGATGTCATCGAGACCGGCAGGGTCCATGCTTCCCTGCCCTTGTTGCGCCATTCAAAAGACCCAACAACGATCGATCGAACCAAAGCACAATCCCCACCTGATTTCAACTTTAAAGCTTCAATCTTTCAGACAAATTAATCGATCGCTCCAGAAACTTTATAAAAAAAAATTTCAAAAATCTTCTCTCGATCTTAGGACCAAAAAGTTTTCGCCTTTGGTTTTCCCCAATTTTTTTTTAATTTTTTCCAACGAATTTCTGTGATGGGTGAGTTTATCGAAGGTTAGTGGGTTTTTTTTTCTTTTCCTTTGGTTATTTATTTATTTATTTCAAAATAAAATAAAATAATTCTCCAAAAATAATATGGTAATGCGATGTTAAAATAAAAATAAAAGGAGTAATGCAAGTCTCTGCATGATGTTATAATCATATCTCTCCGTGTTCTTCCATTTCGGGTGGATTTGCTGGTCCCCACTATCTCTTCTGATTATTTTAGTTATAATTCTCTTCTTTCTTTTTTTTTTCATATAAAAAATCATTTATAGTAACTAATGTTCCTTTGTTTGATTAAATATGACTAAATTTTCTTTGCCAATTCATCCTCAATTCTTTATTACATGGAAGAAAATGAAGTTAGTAGTTTATTTGATTGACTTATTTAGACTTATATCTTACCATTTAATCATCATTTTGTTGTCATTAAGTTTATACTTTTTATGTAAAATTTAATGTTATTCAAATGAATATTTTTTATTAGAAATTATAGATTATTTTAATTAACTTTTATTTGTTTTATCTTCAAAATATAAGAGTTTATCTTTATGCTCATGTTAAATACATTTTTAGTTACTCACCAAAAAAATATACATTTTTAGTTTGATTCTGATTTTTCCCCCAAATTTTCTTTTTAAATTGTAATCTCAAAATAATTAAAATGTTCTTCTACATTTGAGTGACTCATAAAAAAATATCTACAACACATTTGCTCATTAGTTTTGGGGACTATTCCGGAATCGATTTGATGACCCTTTAATAGTTGTATCTATAATAAACCTTTTTGAAAGCTGGATCGTTCTATATATATATTTTCCGTAGATATTCTATGCTATAGGAAGTGACATGTGAGATGATTTAACCGTTTCAGAAAAAAAAGTTAAAGCATCATCTTGATCAACCTTTCTTTCATTCTATATTTGAAATAAAGAAAAGAAAGTGGATTAGCTTCCAGGTTCAAATCATGCATCCGCTGATTAAGATCCTAGCCATCAAAGATGGTAAGACCAGAGAAAACGAAGAGAAGTATTCTACATGGTCTTGCATCATTACATTTCATCACCCAAAATTTGAAGAGAATAAGAGAGAAGAAGATAAGATAATCAAGAGAAATCAAAAGTTTTTAAAGCTTAAAGCTTTTTAATTAAGTAGAGCAGCAACCTCTTTATAGCATCTCCCTGCTGCAGAGATAGTTATTCTAACAAAGATGATTGTGTGATTAAATGCAATTGTTAAATGTTTCAAATGGTTTTAATGCGTTGACTTCTTGAGAGATGGAGGGTTGACTTTGATGATAAGGGAAAAATCATTATTGTGGAACAAGTTGTGGGAAGCTTTTTTATGCATTAACATCCATATAAAAAGCATTTCCTATGACTCATGGCCAACACATCTAATATTCTCTCTTGATAATTAAAACCTCTAAGCAAACAAATTAAAGTTAAACTAAACAAATCTTAAGAAACCACATGACTTTTTAACTTATATGATACCTAACATAAGCATGTTCCTTAGACTGACCAAAAATGATAATATAAAGGATGCAACTTCAAAAGAACAAAAACAAAAGCAAAGAGAGGCACATAAAATGAACTATTATTGATCTGAAATTTCTATAACCTAATGATGAGATCATGAAGCTGCTACCAAACCAAAAGGCACAAATCTCAGATCCTAACATAAGAGATCATGTGAAAATAAAGCTTGAAAATGGACACATGATAGGATCAGAGACGCATCCAGAAACAAGATATTTGTGCTCATTCTCCAAAATTAAAGAATAAAGCAAAATTCGAGAATCACCTGAAGAGTTTATTGAATTCAATTCAATCTTTAAGCTTTATATTAAAAAAATGACTTTGATTTTTGGTTTTGGATGTTCAGATACGAAATTAATTAGCTATTGGTATTGGATTCATTTGTTGTTCCTATAATTTTGTATCAAGGTTGTTACTATATTGCAGCTAAAAGGCCGAATTAGGTGTTTTTAGTGGGCCAACTCAGAATTGTATACATCACAATTGGGCCTTTTAAAATTCAGCCCATAATAGTTTTGGTATGAGTTAAGTCTCTGGGCGGTAGAGAAACAGAGGAAAGCCAACGCCGACGCAGAGAGAGAGACGACGACGACGAGAATGAAAGAGACGGTGAAGTTGATAAGCGCGGAGGGTTTTGAGTTCGTCATCGATAGGGAAGCCGCAATGGTTTCTCAGACTATCAGAAGCATGCTTACTTCTCCAGGTTTCTCCTCTTTACATTGATTTCGGTTTCGTTCTTTTTTCATTCGATTGTAAAGTAAGTGATCGTAATCCCGATTCTGATCTTATGATCTTTCTTGATTTTGATGAATTGAACTTAATCGGATTTAGTTGTGAATTGACCTCAAATTGAGCGATATCTAGCGAGAGAATTAGAAATTCAATTGCGTGACTGAATCTTTCAATTTCAATGGGGTAGCAAGTACAAAGTCATAGCCTTGTTCATCTTTTTGTCATTTGATCATTCTCATTTTCACCAGCTATATATTATTAGGAAACTAGGGTTGTTTAGGGCAGTTGAAAATGAGTGATCTTGCAGAATTGAGTTATTCCAGTGGTTATTTTAAAGAATCTCTGTTGTAGATGCAGAATTTATGACATCTGAAGTAAGAATCTTTGTTGTATTTTGTGGCAGGCGGTTTCTCGGAATCGAAAGATGGCGTAGTGACTTTCCCTGATATTAGTACCACAGTACTAGAGAAGATCTGCCAATACTTCTACTGGTCTCTTCAATACTCCAGGTTCTGTTATCTTACTCTACTTTGATCTCTAGTTCATGGCATTGAAGTCTCTATTAGTCTTCTCGAAACCACTTTCAGAATCTATTCGCCGTTTGTAGTTACCTAAGACTCACTCGGTAAGAATAAACACATTCTCTAGAGAAATAGTTTCATTGTATATGGATTCATTTATCAGGAAAGTTTTCATCATTAGGAGTCTCTTGTGATTGTAGTAGTAGTGGAAAGTAATATTGTTCAACACCCTGGTTTTAGTCTCACTAGTTTATCGTAATGAACAAATGTATCAATGATGGATTAAAAAACATGAAACAGATTTCCTCTTTCACCGCTTCTCTATCCCTATGGTCATCTATTTCTAACTACTGATATGTAAATGTTACACCTCTTTTACAGAGGCAAAGAGACCGAGTTCCACATCGAGCCTGAACTGACTCTGGAACTGATGATGGCTGCTAATTACCTTCACACTTGAAGAATCAAAAGGACAATACTGGTTCATCTTATTTGACTAGTATAGATTCATTTAGGTGTGGACATAAAATGTAATTCCTTGGAGCACTTGTGTGGATTCATATGCTTGTTTAACAAAAATCTGCATTGGGTTCACATGAAGTAGTATCGAAGAGAAAGTCATGTACTTCTTTACTAGTTGTTAATTTTGACTTCCAACATCAAAGTCGTTGTGGCGTTACCAGTTGCTTATATTTTAAACAGCTTAGCAAGCTTTGTAATAAGCAGCATACATTCTATTCTAATAATGATTGTTTTGGTGCCGAATCACTTGAAGATTATTACTCAAACAAATCTAGAGATTACATGAAATTTGCCGGCGATGAAGTTTGTCGAAGGTGCTGATGAAAAAGGATAAGCTTTTTGATTCTTTTCTATGTGGCCAAGAAAAGGCCACGCCATCCTTCACTCTTTGTAAGAGGAGACTGGGCCACCTCACATACCCTATTAGTTTATAATATTCATTTTGCTTCTATAAATATGCTTATGTATTAGCAATATGTTTAATCGAGTTATACGGATAAACGTACATTATCCGCTCCGAATAAGAACATTTTAGAGGTAATTAACATTACTTCGAAACCGAGTCGAAACATTTCATTTTGCGGACGATCCTACTTGCGTTTCGCTTTCAGAGACATTTAGAGAGGTAATTAAGATTACTTTGAAACCGAGCCGAGGCATTTGATACGTTCCTACTCTCGTTCCTACTCTCGTTCCGTTTTCAGGGACATTTAGAGAGATAATTAAGATTACCTTGAAACCAAGCTGAGGCATTTGATTTTGCGGACGTTCCTACTCGCGTTCCGCTTTCAGAGACATTTAGAGAGGTAATTAAGATTACCTCGAAACCGAGCCGAGGCATTTGATTTTGCGGACGATCCTACTCGCGTTCCGCTTTCAGGGACATTTAGAGAGGTAATTAAGATTACCTCGAAACCGAGCCGAGGCATTTGATTTTGCAAACGTTCCTACTCTCGTTCCTACTCTCGTTCCGCTTTCAGGGACATTTAGAGAGATAATTAAGATTACCTTGAAACCAAGCTGAGGCATTTGA